>JAAWXA010000038.1:1727104-1784587 GCA_038090715.1 Florisuga fusca
GCTGGGGAGCACGGGGGGGGGTGTGCAGGCAGGACACCCCGTTTTCCAAGCTTGGGTGCCAGGTACCACACACAGCACAGCAGTGTGCCAACCCTGAGGCTCGGGAAATCCCGTTGCCCCCAGAAAACTACGGTGCTTTTCCCTCCCTGCAAACCCCCCTTTAAGAGCTCTTACTGCTTTCTGGATTTCCTCAGCTCTCACCGATTCCTTATTCCTTTTCTCCTTTTCCCCTTTCCCCCCCCCAGCTTTTCACTGGTGCTGCAGGTGGACCTGATAATGAGGACCTGATAATGATTCTCAGCTGTAGCCACCAGCCCCTCTGCCAGCTGCCTGCAATCTGCCACAGCCACAACCTGCCTGCCCCCGGGCCCTCTGCACCCCCTGCCAGCCCCGCAATCACCTCCAGACACAACCCACCTGCACCCTGGCCAAGATGCAGAGCACCCACCCACCTGCACGCCCAGGGGAGGGAGAGGGGCAGAAAGTTCCGCTGGGTTTGGGGCAAGTGCCTCTGTGCACCCCTGTGTGCTGAGGGGCTGCTCATCCCTCGTGTGCAGGTGCCACGTGAGGTGGCTCTTTCACCTTCCCTGGTGACACCCCTGTCACCTCCACCAGCTTGGTGACACTGTGCCATGGTGCTGGAGGGTGCTTGCTAGCAGTTGCTGCTGTGCTACCCCAGGGCAGTCTGTGGGGATGCATCCCCTTCAGCCACCCCAAAAGTTGGCTCAGTCATTCTCAGCCCTCTCTGCCCCAGAGGACTATCCCAGCTATGGCCCACTATGGTGGCCAGCTGCACAGGCACTTGGTGGCCAACTGCACAGGCACTGCAGGGTGACATGGGACCTGCAGGAGGACAGGTACCCACACAGTGCCTCCCTGGACAAAGCCAGTGGGTGTTAAGTCCCAGACATGCTATATACCCCCCTCTGATAAATTCAAGCAGGGGGCTGCCCAGAATTGCCCTGTTCTTCCTGTTGGTGTTTTGTGCACATTCACCTGCCATGCTGCAATTTGAGTTAAAAGAATTTTAAGAACACTCAAACTGTGACAGTTTGTGTAAGGAGTCTCTGCTGCCAGCCCAAGAGGTTTCTGCAGCTGCCTCTCCATCAGCAGTGCCCCAGCATCAGTCTTTGCTGGGTGATTTGGTGTCTCAGACTTCTCTAATTTACCAGCCAAGCTGCCCAGAAGAGATAAACGTGCTTATGTGCAGCCCAAGGAGCATCCCACAAAACTCAGGGTTACCACTAACCTTTGGGCTGGGGAGAGGAGGGCCCCATCCCTCCATCTCCAAAACAACATTATCCTCACGCTTCATCACATTTGGCAAAACACTGGCACACAAAATAAAACACATCGTTCTGTAGGGAGGAAAAAATACATTCTAGGACTAAGAAGGAGATACTGCAGTGAAAATGTCTGCTGAGAAAGGCAAATATGTTTTTTTTTATATGATTAAGCAGAAAAAAACCCCAAAAACTCATGATAGGCCCAGGTCTGGCAGAGGACCTGTGGTATGAGCTGAGCTCCCAAGCCAAAATACTCAAAACACTCTGAGTAAGGAAGGAAAAACGTTTTCATGTAATCATAGAATGTTTTTCCCTTCTCAATTGAGAGTGCCCTTGATGAGAAGCATGGAGAATGCAAAGCTAAGAGAAGGCTTATGGGGTGGAAGCTTCACCTCACAAGGGCTCGAGCTGGGCAGCTGCTCTGGAAATTTTGGAAATTCTGGAAATTTTCCAAGCCTGGGAATGCAGCCCAGAGCACTGATCCTGACCCACACAGTCAGTAGTCTCAGCATGGAAAGAGAAGGGGGTCTGAAATATTTTACACTGAATCCATGTCCCAGTGCTCCTTGGGGCAGGACTCAGCTGCAGGTGCAGAGGTGTCAGGACAAGCAGATGGAAACCAGAGATTTCCAGTGGGCTTCTTGGCTTAATTGATTTGCAGCCATGTTGATTTGTGGCACCAAATATTACAAAGGCTGCTTGCAAAGGCACGTCAGGGGGGCATGAGCATCCTTCTCCCCATCACACTATTCCTGGTTTTGGTCACTTCTCCACACAGTTGGACACAGGGGCTCAGAACCTCTCTCCAGGCAGCTCTAAATCAGCTGTAGGACAAGTGGGCTAACACAAAAAGGTGCTCCAGTGACAAAGCTAACAACACTGACTTCAACACTGACACTTTGCACCCACCAGGCCAAACCCAGCCCTGGCAGTACAGCTCCCAAAACCCTTGTGAACGTGCACGGCTGTTTATCATGCATCAAATATCAATCCCTGCCTGGGACTGCAGAGGAGACAACGACCAAAAAATCATAGAATCATAGAATTGTCTGGGTTGGAAGGGACCTCAGAGATCATCAAGTCCAACCCTTGACCCACTCCCCCCGTGGTTCCCAGCCCATGGCACTGAGTGCCACATCCAGTCTCTTTTTAAATATCTCCAGGGATGGAGATTCCACCACTTCCCTGGGCAGCCCATTCCAATGCCTGATCACCCTCTCTGTAAAGAAATTCTTTCTAATATCCAACCTAAACCTCCCCTGGCACAACTTAAGACCGTGCCCTCTTGTCTTGCTGAGAGGTGCCTGGGAAAAGAGACCAACCCCCCCCTGGCTCCAACCTCCTTTCAGGGAGTTGTAGAGAGTGNCCTTGTCTTTGGGCTCAGAACCACCTTCTGCAGAGGCAATCAGGTAAAGACACTCAGGTGTTGCCAGTTAGGAGGACGAAGGCCCGAGCTCCTGTTAGGCCCACCTGTGCCCGATTAGGGCTGGGCCCAACTGTGCATGAGCAGAACTGGGGGACCAATAAAAGGTGAGCTTCCAAACCCATGGAGAGCTCACTCTAGAGCTGCCAGAGAAGAGGTTAGTTGAGTCCGGAGTGTTAGCAATGAGATAAAATAACTGGATCTAAGGCAACTATGGGAGTACTGTTCTTACGCCTTGGCAAGAACACCTACTGGACCTCAAAACACTGTGGGCCATGAAGAGATTGTCAGCGACAGCCTTCAGTGAGTAAGGTTGGCATCTGGGGTAGCCCAGGCATTAGGGGGTGCTTTTGTGAGCCATTCCTTTGGTATTAGAAGTGTTTTCTATGTTTAAGCCTGCTTACATGTAAACTATTCCACTGCAGAGAGCATCATCACAGCCAGAGAAAGAATCCTTATCATAGAATCATAGAATTGGCTGGGTTGGAAGGGGCATCAGAGATCATCAAGTCCAACCCTTGATCCACTACCGCTGCGGTTCCCAGCCCATGGCACTGAGTGCCACATCCAGTCTCTTTTTAAATATCTCCAGGGACAGAGAATCCACTACTTCCTGGGGCAGCCCATTCCAATGCCTGATCACCCTCTCCATAAAGAAATTCTTTCTAATATCCAACCTAAACCTCCCCTGGCACAACTTAAGCCCATGCCCTCTTGTCCTGCTGATATCTGCCTGGGAAAAGAGACCAACCCCCCCCTGGCTCCAACCTCCTTTCAGGGAGTTGTAGAGAGTGATGAGGTCTCCCCTGAGCCTCCTCTTCTCCAGGCTGAACAGCCCCAGCTCCCTCAGCCTCTCCTCATAGGATCTGTGCTCCAGTCCCTTCACCAGCCTGGTTGCCCTAAATCATCCTGTTCTGTACAGCTACTGCACTTCTGGAATGGTGCTGGGCCTTTTCTGCTCATCCCTGATTGCACCTTGATTACAAAGCCTCCTTCCTATAAACTGTCTGTCTATGGCTTGACACCTAGCTACAAAAACTTTACCCTTCTCCTTCTCCCATTAAGCAGGCTCCAGGGTCCAGAACCCTCAGACCCAGCTAATGAGCACCATTTCTAATGAAGACAACTCCTAATGAGCTGCACAAGACTGTGAGTGGATGACACTTGCTTTGTGAAGCCCTGATGCTTCCTGGAGAGCATCATTAACAAGCATTTCTACAAAATCAAGTTCAGGTTGATGAAAAACACCAGGTCTGACAGCTCAAGGGTGTTAAGCTAGCTCATGATCTGCAGCACAGACACAGCATAAACTCAGCCCAGTGTCCCTTCTCCCCAAGCACAAGTGCTTTTCTTGCACCTCCAATAGTACATTCTGTTTTGGGCCCTCGTTGCAAGAAGGACAGTGAGTTGCTGGAGCATGTCCCCAGAAAAGCAACAAAGCTGGCTGAGGGTGAGCAGCTGAGGAACTGGGACTGTTCAGTCTAGAGAAGAGGAGGCTGAGGGGAGACCTTGTCACTCTACCTGAAAAAAAAGTTGTAGTGAGGTGGGGGTTGGTCTCTTCTCCCACATAACTAGTGACAGGACTAGAGGAAATGGACTCACCTTGTACCAGGGGAGGTTCAAATAGGAAGTTAGGAACAATTTTTTTTGTGGAAAGAATGGTCAGGCATTGGAACAGGCTGCCCAGGGCAGTGTTAAGAGTTACTGTCCCTTAAGGGTTTCAAATAACACACGGAAGCAGCACATGGTTTAGTTGGCTGGTGGTGTTGGGTTGACAGTTGGATTTGATGATCTTCGATGTCCTTTCCAACCTTAATGATTCTTTGATTCATTTCCCAGCAGTCTGTCATCCATTGCACAACCAACAGGCAGATGGGCTGCTGGCAGGGCTATGGATGTGCCCCAGGAGGGCTTGCAGGGCCACGGGACTCTCCATATGTGGGCAGTGAGCATTAGAGGTTTTCCTGCTTAAAAACATGGTCCAGCCTTGGCCCCAGTCTTGAAGAGGTCTGGCACATGGCTGGTGGGGATGGAGGGGTCTTGTGTCAACAGCAGCAAGGTGGAGAGTCTGCTCCAAGAAAGGGGAAAGTCCTGAGAACAGCCTGGGAGATCCTTTCCTTAGAGGAAGGAGGAACAAGAGCAGCTGAATCCTCTGCAAGTCTTGAATACAACAAAGTCCATGCAGCTCTTTGCTCCTAACACTCCGAATTTCTTGCCAGGTCACAGACTCTATATTCAAGCTGCTTGTCCCCCCCCCGGGTTCACTTATAAACTGCCCCCCAACCCCAAGATTCTTAATCCTCCCTTTCTAGATTCCCACTTTGCCTTGAGCCCTCCTGCTTCACTCTCCAGCCCTGTGAGGACCAGAATGCACCAACCAACCAACCTCTGTGAGCAACCAGACCCCAAGCACAGGCTGTGCAAAGGGTTTCTGAACACCCCACTGAGACCCCCCGTGCCTCCTAGGGAGAGGGCAGCTTCCAGAGAAACTAACAGCACCGAAAAACCAACACCACCCATCTGTCCTGCTGGCCCAGGATAAGAGTCACAGCTTCAGGCCAGTTCCCTCTTGCCTTCAGCTCTTGCTGGAATCTGGGGCACATCCAGACCTCAGCTGACATAGAGAAAATGAAAAGTTAAAAAATAAGAAAGCAACAATGCCTCTCATCCAGTCCCTCCACACTCTTCTCCAGCTTGCAGGAGAGCAAAAATTTTTTTCCCAGGTGGTTTGTCAGGGAAACATCTTCCAGGAATCAGCCCCTTATCTGAGGCTTTTGAATTTGAATGGAGGTCACTCAATGGCTCCCTGCTGTCAGGGCAGCACTGCTTTGTCAGCTCAGCCCAGAGATAAGAACTGGAAACGGGGCTGGTAAAGTACAGGCTGGTTCCTTAGGGCAGCAGGGGCTTGGAGACCTCAGCCACCCCCATTCCCCTCAGAGGAGCTGGAGCAGACCCCATTCAGGTCAAGGCTGGGTTCAGCCCTAAGAAAGATAAATACCAAATCCCCAGGGATTGTGCCTTGTGTTTTCACAGCCAGGTGTAATTCCGGTGCAGTGATGCCCACCGGAATGATGGAGCTGAGTGAGTAAGTACAAAACAAAATCTGTTTGAAGTTGTTATGAACTTCCAGAGTGCTGGGCATGATCAGATTTCCTGGGGAAATGAGGTGGCCAGGAGATACTGGCCCCTCTTACAAAAGCTGCAGCTCCTGATTGCACCACTGCACCTCTGGTGGCTCCTAATCAGTACTTACCTGAAAGTGCAAAGGAGAACCCCAGCAACTTTTCCAGCTGCAGACTGATAAGACTGCCTACTAAGAACTAGTAACTACTTCTCCTGATGGCCAGGAGTTTCTCACTGGAGATACAAAAATGTCAGCGTGAAGCTTGTGCAAGAGATGGAGAACTTGGCCAGATGGGATGGTATAGAAACCATGGCCATGCCAAGATGTTCCAGGTGCCCACCACTAACATGTGTTTGGGTTTTTTTTCCAGAGATGAGAAATTAAAATGATGATACACTAAAGGAATTCACATTCCTTCAACATCCAAAGCAGCAGATGGAAATTTTTGTGAATAAATCTTGGAGCTGGAGCTGTCTGATAACACTGACTTTACCTACCAGGGTGAGAAATAGGACAGACACCACCAGTGAAGGCAAGGATGTGCTCTGCACAGATAAGTGAGTGAGAAACTGAGTGTGAGATATGAGTAGAAATCAGAAGTCCTTCCAGAGGTGATATTCATGTGTCTGTAGGTCTGGAGCATCTCAAAACCCTTGATAGAAAACTTGGTTTAACTGAATGCACTCAGCTGAAAAATGGACAGATGGATTTGGAAGTTTTCTTGGCTGAAAGTGCCTTGAAAAAGATCTCTTATGTCTGAAATAAAAATTCAGGAGTAATGAAAAGATTTCCAGAGCATGAAGACTTGCAATAATTTTTGAGTTCTAGAAAAGGCAGATGAAACTAAATAAAGAATGACTTTTAACTCAGAATTGAGTGTGATTGATGCCCACAGGGAACAGGATGGAGCTCATCAGATGCTCTTACCTTCAACAGAAAGTTGTTGTGATGGCCTGGAGCTGAAATGTCTTGTCTGAGAGCAGCAGCTGAGATTAAGATGATGTTAATCTGCTGTTAGTCTGAATTGACTAATCAGATTTTAATCTGGCAGTGATGTCCATAGAAAATGAGGTACCTTCCTCTACCTGATGCAGTCTTTTCCATCATTAACTTTCACGTACAGCCTCAGTTTTGTGCAGAAGACTTGTCAAATGCTCTGTTAGAATCTAAATCTATCACTGCAACCTCTTCTAGCATCAGTCACCATACAACAGATTCAGAGCTGGCATTTTCCTCCTCCTGTAACTCCTAAGGGTTAACTAAGTAGGGAGAAGAATAAAAGTGTGATTAGGAAAAGCAATTCTGGCTTATTGTCCTTTCTTTGCCACCAGAACAGCCCAGTGAACTCTGAGTGTGTGGACTTCTGTTTACATGGATACAGGAGCACCTGGAGGATTTTCCTTCTCAGCATACATTCCATTTCAGATTTATTTGTACAGTTACTCTCAGGTCTCTTCTCTTTTGTACCAGGCACCACAGGCCAAAGGTAGCTTGAGATGGGAAAAGACAGGACCCTTTCTTCAGCTCTCAGGAAGAGGGGAGGAAATGTAAATGGATTTGACTTTCATGAATGTCTGAACACCACCATGGGCCAGAGGCAGCTCACTGTGTCCTCCACAACGGAACATGGAGCTCCAAATGGGTTATCCCAAGCCCAACACTCTGTTATTCCTGCAGCAAGCAGAGAAGCACAGGACACAGCATGCAGCCAGGCAACATACAGTGGTGTTTCCCTGGCAGCCTGTGGACAGGACACCTTCTTCCCCAGAGCTCTGATCTTTGCATTTAATTCTTACTGGTTATTTTTTTTTCCCCATGAGTTTTGCTAAATAGCTTTTTTTTTTTACTTTTTATTTTCTCCTTTTAACCCACACAACCTTTGGCATGCTCAGCCTCTAGTGGCAGGGGGCCCAGAGTTCATCCTCCATCCCTGGGAGCTTCATTGCCCCAGGGATTACTTGCTGATGTGCAAACACTCAGAGCATCAAGTGGTCATGGAAATCCCCCAGCAAGGCTCTCCAGCAGGG
This sequence comes from Florisuga fusca, assembly GCA_038090715.1. Taxonomy (NCBI): domain Eukaryota; kingdom Metazoa; phylum Chordata; class Aves; order Apodiformes; family Trochilidae; genus Florisuga; species Florisuga fusca. The sequence goes on from JAAWXA010000038.1 coordinate 1,734,965, forward strand.
TTGTGGAAGATTTTGCAGCACAAAAACCTGCACTGGGGGAAGGAAAAGTTCACTTTGAGTCTGCTGGGGCTCTCCCAGAGCCCAGCTGCTGTGAGTCTCCTTTGCAATGGCAGTGCTGGTGCAGGAGGGGCTTCTCTCTCCTGGCACCAAAAGGGAAGCAGCCCAGCAGCAGTGTTTGAGGAGGTGGGGGCAAACATGGGATTCATAAGGACTCCGATGAATTATTGCAGGTGTTTCAGAAGTCTGCCCAAGACTGCCCTGAGCCCCAGTGGATGAGCTCTCAGCAGAAGTCCTGGTCCATGGGTGGGTGCACTTTGTCCCCAAGAACCCATGCTGTGAGAAAATGGGAATGGGGAAGGGGAAGGAAAGGGAAGAGGAAGGGAAAAGGAAGGGAAGAGGAAGGGGAAAGGAAGGGAAGAGGAAGGGAAGAGGAAGGGAAGGGAAGGGAAAAGGGGGAAGGGAAAAGGGAAAGGGAAAAGGGAAAAGGGAAAAGGGAAAAGGGAAAAGGGAAAAGGGAAAAGGGAAAAGGAAAGGGGACCCCTCAAGTTACCATTTGGCTGCATTTTCCCAGACTGTAAATCAACCAGCGAGAAGCCTCGAGGGTCAGCCAGCCCCATAAATACCTCAGCAATGTGGGGACTCTCTGCAAACAACTGGACAAGACCCTTTCTGAGTCTGACAGCTCCAAAGGAAATTGCTTTCATTTGGTGTGAACCAAGACATGAGCCTGGGTTCAGGATTTTGAGGATGTGCTAATGTGATGATCTTTAACACATTGCCCATCCCAGGCTGGGGATAAATCCACTGCTTCCCATGTGGCATACAAACTACTGGGCTGGCCTTATGGGGACCTGCATGTGATAAACTCATCATTTTCTACTGAGACAGAGGAGGAAAGACCCTGTTGTTACTGCAGCATGTCAGGAAAAAACACTGTCAGAGTACCAGAGCAGAGCACTGCTGCACATGGTGTTCAGAGGGGCTGGGATGAATCACTGCAGATGTTTTCCAAACACCCTGGCCAAATCTCCAGATTCCCTGTCTCACTCCCCAGCAAGTTCATTCTTCTTGCTGAAACACTCTTTTCCCCCTAAAACCACACTGCCTCACTTCCTTCCACCCACACAGCCAAACGGATCTCTGGAGAGCAGCACCAGATCTGGGCAGGGATCACCCACCCTGTGGGACAGAGCTTCAGCCTCCGGCAGCACCTCTGGTAGGACAGGAGGATCCTCCCTTCCCTGCCCACTGCCTGCTCTGTGCTCCAGTGCTGAAGCCAGAGCCTGGGGAGCAAAGCTCATCCCATCACCTCCTGAGAGCTGGAGCCCGAGGTAATGGGAAGCAGAGAACCCCACAACGTGCTCCCCACATGGGGTTTTTCCCTAACCCAAACTCCAAGCTGGTGAACAAACACTTGTGCCTCAGGAGACCACGTTTGGAAAGACCTTCCCTATTGTTTCTGGGTCTTCCCACCTCAGCTGGAGTATATTCCAGCTGGAGCCTCATCTGTTTCACGGTTTCACACAGACAAGACTTCAGTCCTCCTGTTTTGTTTTAATAAGGGAGAAAAAAAATGTAACTTCCAGTTCAGGAGGAGGGACAGCAAGCAGAGTAGAGTGTCCCTGCTGCCAGCATTTCCCACCTACCTGGTTTACAAAGTTGATACCTGTACTGATTCTGTGAACTGTGACCTGCAGCTCAGGCACCTGCCTGCTGGCTGGGCAGACACAACACCCACTGGGTGCCCCAGCAAGATCAGGGTGCCCCCTGCACACTGACACCCTTCACTTCCAGCTTCCACCTGCCACAAGACATCCTCTCTCCAGGACATATCCCATGCCCTTCCCACCCCATCTTGTTTTTAGCCATGCGAATTCTGCAGGAATTTTGGCTGCAGCAAGACACAGGGTCTGGGAACCCATTTATAACCTTTTTTTCCCCACAGATAAATCTCCTGGAGTCTTTTCTCCAAAGAAATAACAAGAGTTGAAGAAGGATCTTGGGATATACACGTATTTTCCCAGCAGTATAGCAAAATCCTCAGGCTTACACTGGAAATATTGGGAGTTTTGTTCTTCCTTGGCTCAAACAAGAATGGCTTGGGACCCATAGGAGAGCGTGACTGTCCTGGTTTGTGCCAGGATAAAGGTGATTTTCTGGTTTGTACTTTTGCTTTCAGCTCAGTCTCTTGTCAGTAGCTGCACTCGCTGAAATGAACAGCAAGTTTCTCAGACAGTGTCTGCTCCTGGGACTGATCCCACTGGATGTTTATAGTTACTGCCAGAGACTGGTGTGCAGAGCCAAGGACACTGCTCAGCTCTGAGGAACATTTTACCCTGCAGAAGGAGTAAAGAGGTCCCACCTGAACCCCTCCTCTGGGGAGGAACAGACAAGAGAGATGCCAGAACTGACCAAACAGAGGATTCCATCCCATACACCTCATACTCAGTATAAATTTGAGGGATCATGAGGGTCAAACACCTTTCCTGCCCTTTCCTCTCGTCCTGCCTTCCTTCACCTGTTCCCTGTTTGCTTCAGCATCCTGGGAGGATTCCATCCCTTCCTCTGCCTGTGCTCCTGATCCATCCCAGCCTGAATCTGTGTGTTCCTGCCTCCAGCTCCTGACTGCTCCTGACCCCAGGGGTCCAGCCTGGACTTTCCCAGGGCTGCCCTGCAGCCTCGGGGGTGACGTGAGAGTTATTGGGGGAAAGGGGGGAGGAACATGGGATCAATTTTTCCTGTATATTTGTATATATTTAGTAATTTTACCTATTTATCATTCCTGTTTCATTAAAGTTGTGTAGTTTAGTTTCCAACCCATAAGTCTCTTTCCCTTATTCTCTCTCCTTTCCTTATCAGGGAGGAGAGGGGGATTAATAATAAAATCTGTTATTCGGTTTAATTGCCAGGACAGTGTTAAACCCTGACAGTGACTTAGTTCCTCAGTCTTTGAGGTGTCTCCCCTGAAGCTGAAGAGCTGGTACAAGACACTACCCAGTACATAGAGGGAGAATTTTCCCAAGTCAGCAGGTAGCACTGATCTCCGTGGGCAGCACACAGAAGGAGCACAGCTTAAGTAATATAATTAAAAAAAAAAAGCGTGGGTAGGTTTATGAGTGACAAAGTTTATCTCCTTCTCCTTTTTTTGTTTTCTTCTTCTTGGTGTTCATTGAAGTGTGATGCCTGCTCCAGTTTTGCCCTAGGGAGTCCTACCAAGATAGATTTCAGGCTGGGTTTGCAAAGAGCTTTAGGCACCCAGCAGGAGATGCAAGTGCCTGGGCAGCTACCTTTATAATCCTACAGGTACCTGATAGCTGGACTCTCAGATGGGAATTGCAGAATATCACCTGGCATCTGTCACCCTAAGCAACAAGTGCTGGCACTGCAACTCCCCCTACACCTCAGCTGTGCAAAGTTCCCTGACACTGAAAATGACTGGTAGCAGAGAAAAATGAAAACAACTGCCAGCAGCTGCCACTTGTACAGGTATTTTAACCTACATACCTTTTGTAAACAAACCTTTGAGTAGAGATTTACACCAGCTTAAATATTTCTTAGCATGTGTACCAAGCCGTGGTACCCAACATTTTCCCAGCAACCAATGTCATGAAGTAGAACCACAGCTCAGACTCTGATAGCTTAAAATCCAATCCCTGGCATAAACATCTCCTGGCCAGCTGTGCTAGACCAGGGCCCATTGCTGCATGAACAGACCCTGGCTCCTTGTTGCACACACCCCTTCCAGCACAGGCTGCTGGTAGGGAAAAGAAGCAGATACAAATACCTTGGGGTTTTTTCTTCAGCTGGGTTTGGCAGATGATCCACTGGAAAGCCAACCATCCACCAGAGAAGGCATCAACTGAAGGTTTACCCAGCAGCTGCCCTGTTGCAAGACTCAGCAGAAGGTGTGGATGGGAGTGGGAGGGGGGCTGTCCACTGCAGGGAGGGACCTCTGACAGCAGCCACGCTCTTATGTCAAAACCAGGCATGCTCTGAGCCCCAGGCGTCAGCAGTGGGGTGGTTTTACCTCTGCCAGAAAGTTTCTGCTATCCACCTGCTAATTATCACCCCACCCCAGCTCCTGTGCCACGGTTTCACTCCTCAGCTTAACCCAGGCAGGGCCTGCTGCAGTGGGAAGGGGCAGTCACAGCCTTGCCCTCTCCACCCAGAATCACAGAATGTTCAGGGTTGGAAGGGACCTCTGGAGATCCCCCAGTCCAACCCCCCTGCCACAGCAGGATCCCCCAGGGCAGGACACACAGGAACACATCCAGGGGGGTTTGGAAAGGCTCCAGAGAAGGAGACTCCACAACCTCCCTGGGCAGCCTGGGCCAGGGCTCCCTCACCCTCACAGGCAAGAAGTTTCTCCTCGCATTGAGGTGGAACTCCTGTGGTCTGACTTCAACCCATTATTCCTTGTGCTAGTACTGGACCCCTTCCTCTTGACACCCAACCTTCAAATATTGATGGACATTCTGAAGATCCTGGCATGCTGCTCCTCCTAAAGTTGTGGTGGCAGCAGCACTTGCCTAACCTTGATCTTGACTCAGCCAACATGCAAAAGGTCCTCTGTCCTTCCCAGCAAGGTGCAGATTAAAGACAAAAGGCCTGCATTAAAGCTTTCTTGTCCATTAATAGGAATCTTATTGCCTGTGCAAAGCCATGAGGTTCAGGAGTGGTTGCATGCCTGGTTCATCTCAAATGCAGAAGGTCTCTTGGGCCCTGGGGTTCTTCCTTTTTTAACACTTCTAAACCACAGACTCCAGCGGGCTGCAGGCCTCAGGTGACTTTTCAGCAGGCTCTTCTCTTTGATTGCTGTGATTCCTTAAATGTCAACACCACTCAGGTGCATAACGAGATCCATACTCCCCTGTCACCCAGGCTGTGTTCCTCCAGAGCACCGGGAGATGCTGACAGCTACAGCACCACCCGGCCCTCTGCTGAGTTACTGTAAAACTGCACCTCCGGGGCCATCCCCAGCAGCAAACCAAACCGAACCGAACCACAGCAAACCAAACCACCCCACCCCATGCAGGGCCAGCATCCACCAGGCTGCACCCTCCTGGGACACCCCGGGTGAGATGGGCTGTGAGACCTGTATCACCATGGTGATAATTCTGCCAAAAAGAGGGAAACATGAGCAGCCTCACACACTTAGAGTCAAGCTGAGGCGACCTATTTAGCCCAAAACATCTCAGGGATAGCAGATCATAGCAAATACGGATATTCTGAGTCAAATCCCTGTTTGTCCAACAAGCAAATCCAGTGGGAACCCTGCAGAAGGAAAAAACAGTTGACATAGAAGCTGCTGTCCAAAAGCAAACCCTTCTTGTCCTACTGCTGCTCTCCCTGGGGGCTCACAGCATTTCTGCTGTTGACTTTGCTGATTAAAGTATTTTCTAAATGTCTGGTATTCCTGTTAGCTCTGCTGAGCCCATGATGGCACGGAAGAGCTGGCTGGACTCTGTCTTGGCTCATGCCTCAAAAGCAGGATCACGTTCTGACAATGAACTCACGCTTATTTGAGAGATGTGTGCCAGTAAGGCCTAAGTTTCAGATCCTGTTGCAACATCTCTAGGGAAAAAAAAAAGTCATTCTCCACACATGCCAAACATTTGAATTACACCTGGAAGTACACTGTGATGGTGCCTGTGGAAGCCCGTGATTTGTTGTGTGATCAATTCCATGATTTTATTGATATGTATATAATGTTTTATCAGGGATTTTAAAGTCTTGTCTCCATGAGTCACGTGGAATTCTCATCTTTTTCGCTTCAGAAGAGCCACAGGCGAGTCACAAACATCTCAACCTGAGGATTCAGCCTTCAAAGGCAAAGAACAACTTCTGTCCTACTTTCTAAACTTTAGGGGGTTTTTTTAGGTTTGGTTTTGTTTTGGTTTTTTTGCTGGGCAGGGGAGGGGATAGGATTCTTGCTCCTCTGCTGCCTGGAACAAGCACTGCCAAGTGCCAGCACATCTGGAAAACTGCCCTCCACACCATGTCCCTCGCAGCAACAGCTGTATTCCTGTCCTGTTTTTGTTGTTGGGGTTTTTTCCGTTTTTTTTGTTTTTTGTTTTTTTTTTTTTAATGCTTTTGTACCAGCAGCTCATGCAGGTCTGCCCTGGGAGCTCTTCTGGAGCGGCTCCCCTCAGAGCCACCGCGGAGGAAGGGAGGGAAACTCGGGACTCATGTGAGGAAAAAACCCGAGTTCCCCGGGGCAAGCGGGGCGGGGGGCTCCCGGCTGCCCGCCCCTGGGCAACCGTAGACACCCTCAGATCCCGGGGGGATTCCTCAGACACCCTCAGAGTCCGGGGTGTCTTTCAGATACTGTCAGAGCCCAGGGGTTCCCTCAGACACCCCCAGAGCTCGGCTGACGGGCGGATAGCAGCGGATCGCCCCACGCCCTTCCAGGACCTGCGGGGCGGCTGACGGCTCCGGGGCTTTGCAGGCTGAGGGCGGCGCTGGAGGCAGCGCTGGAGCGGGGCGCGGAGCGGCGGCGGGAGCTGGAGCTGCGGGCAGCGCGGAGCCGGGAGCTGCTGCGTTGGTGAGTGCGGGTCCGGGACACACATCCCGCCCCGAACCCTCTCCTCTCCGGGCCGCTCTGCCCCGCTCTTGGCCCGGAGGGAGCCCGGGGGAGCTCGGGAGGCCCTGGGGGCCTCGGTGCCGGGTTGTGTCCCCGCAGCCGTGTGGGGGTTTCGCAGCCCTTGGCACTGTGTATTCCCTCCAGGGGCAGTGAGGAGGAGGAGGAGGAGCAGGAGCAGCCGCGGGCAGAGGCCGGACCCAGCAAGGGACAGGGTGAGCGCTCTCCGGGCCGGGCCCGGTCACAGGGAGGGAACCGAGACCGGCGAGAAGTGTCCGTGGGTCCGACCGGGGTGTGGTGATTGCCGCTTGTTGGTGAAGGGGAGGTTAACACGGGAGGTTAACATCCTCCTGTGGCTCCCATCCACCTTGGGTCTACAGAGCTCTGGCAAACCTGCCTGTGTCCCCTCTGCTGTCCCCGCTGTGGGGGTGCGGCCAGAGCACCCCCTGCACCGCTCAGGGGGTTTGGTTTCCTCCTGCAACACTTGGAAGAGCAACTTGGTGTATGCTGACAAATGGGAAAGGTTCACATTCAGACCTTCTGACACGTCTGCTCTTGCAGAGGATGGGCCTTCACCCAAGGAGCTGGAGGAGCTGGAACTGCTGAACAGGGCCTTAGAGAAGGCGCTGAAAGTCAGGAAAAGCATCTTGAAAACTCCATCAGAGGCCCAGGGAGATACAGGAGAGAAATCTGCAGGTGAGGGACCTGCTGCCAGGAATGCCGAGGAGCAGCAAGTGACTGTACCTGTTGTGGGTGTTCCTGAGAGCACAAAGGTGAGAGCTCCAAGCAAAAAGCCTGCCTCTTTGAAAAAGCCCTCTCCATACCAGCTAAAAGCCCCTTACAAGACTGACCCAGATGTGAAAAAACTGCAGAGGAAAGCTCCAGCCAGATGTGTTTCTCAAGGTCCCAGGACAGCTGGGAAGAGCTCCTCAAAAGGGGTGGCTTGCAAACAAGGAAGGACAGTAACCAATGCCAGCAACAGGGAGATTTGTGCCTCAACTGAACCCCAAAAGTCATCTGGCTTGTCCAAATCTGCTCTCAATGAGCAGCAAAATTTTTCTGCAGGAGATTCATCACGGGGAAAGAGCTCTGTAGCTGCTGGCAGGCAGCTGCTTGATGTAGGGAAGAAAAGCTGCTGTTCCCTGAGAGAGTCCAGCAGAAAGGAGGACCCTGCAACTGACAGTGCATTGGGAAGAACCACCTCACCTCGGGCTGGCACCCTGCAGGAAAGGGGGTAAGTGCTGAGGTGGACTCCTCTGCTTGACTTTCAGGCTAGCACCTCTGCAAAGCCTGGTCTCTTTGCCTGTTCTGTAAGACCCAGCTGAGTTTCACTGCTTCTCAAAACCATTTATAATTTAAAAGCCTTTATTGTGATTAAGTGTTTTCATTTTAAAGGGTTACTCCTGGATGGCTAGGACTTTGAAAGTCTAATAAAGACTTCTGGCATTTCATAGCCCCCTGTGACTGTGTTTGGAAAGGTGTCTCTCTAAGTGCTTTCCTGAGCCTTAGTTTTCCTGAGTCTCCTTTTTATCATAGCTTGTTGATTTTTTGTTTGTTTTTTACACAATGATGATACATAATGCACTAGTACTCTCTCTCTCATATGCTTAATGCTGCTTGGAGAGATGGTATCTGGATTTAACCTCCAAGATACTGCCCATGTGGCTCCACAGATTGGTATTGACTGGAACACAGTTTGCCATGTTTGGTTTTGGAAGCATTGTGAGGTGGATGTTGTTAAGATTCAGACCAGTCTGTCTTGTTTAAAAAAAAAATAAATCTATATTAATTTCTAAGTACTCTGTGTTTTAAAGAAACAGCAAAGCTCAGGTCTGATATGTGCCTGCTGCTGGAAAATGTTGAGAAATCATTCTCAGCTGCCACTCAACTCAACTTCTGGTTGTGTAGGGAAGAAATTATCACTGCTGATGTGGTGTAGGACAAGACACAGGGCACTGAGAGGCAGTTGCTGGGGGAACAGAAGTCTGTGTTCATATGTTTATTTACTCAAAATCCCAAACATGGTCTTGCATTTGTAGTCTGCATGTGACTCTATCTGTAACTGCAAACCCACATGGTTTTGGAACACCAAGTTAGGGATTCTTCTGCTTTGGGATTAAGATGCATTGACCTGTCCCTTTCCCATTTCTTTTGAGTGTGATGTGGTGCTAAGCAAAGCTGCCTTGTGCTCAGGTATGCCAGCAGAGTCAGGGAGAGCTGTTTCTGCTCATGTCTGTACTGATCAGCTTCCCTGAACACGTTCCTGTGTCTGTACTCAGCCTCATCAGGGCTTTGCTTCCAACTTGTCACCTTAGATGAACCTCTGGTGGCTGGTGGGAGGATGCAGGAGCTCTCCAGATGGTCTCTTAACCCCTCTCTCTTCCCAGAAAGGGAAGGAAAAGGGAACAAGGGAGAGAGCCATATGGGTTGGAAACCAAACTGCAGAGCTGTGATGGAACAGGAATGATAAAAAGGAAAATAATGAAGTCTGTACAAAGCTGCTGTCACCTACCCCCCACAATACACATCACCACCAAGGCTGCAGGGAAGATCCTGAAAAAAGCCCCAGGTTGGGCTCCTGGAGTCAGTGGCAGACAAGAGCTGGATGCAGGAGCACAGGGATTGGGATCAAAGGCAAATGGATGGAGGGAATCCTCCCAGGACAATGGCCATTGACTAAGAGAATTTGACCCTCATGGTCCCTCAGATCTACACTGAGTGTGATGTCTATGGGATGGAACACTTCATCTGGTCAATTTTTGGTCACCTCTCTCATCTGCTTCTCCCCACAGGAGGGTCACACATGTGTCCCCTTTACTCCCTTTTGTTTCTGGAGCATAAGATGTTTTGCAGAACTAACCAGTAGCCTTGGTTCTCCATACCATTCTCTAGCAGGAACTATAAACAACAAATGTTGCCCATCCTAGAAGCAGACACTGACTGAAAAGTGTGCTATTAAGTTCATTAAGTGCAACTATTTAGACTTAGCTGAAAACTAAAATTGCTAGAAAGAAAATTAGTTCTGTCCTGGCTCAAACCAGGACATCAGCTCAGTGGTACTTGTGGAAATGAGTGAGCAGACTGACCTTCCTTCCTTGAGGAGAGGCTGAAGGTAGGGGTGGGTTCAATCTCTAAGGCTGCTGACATTTCCATTACAGCTAAATTAATTCCAAATTTAGACAAAATGTCACTTTGGTCTGTTTGAAGACAAGACACCACTGCTCTCAGGCAGTCAGAATTGATGCTTCTCTTGTTTTGCAGGTGCCAGCTGAAGCTCCCCCTTTCCTACAGGAAAACCTTTTCCAGGAACTCCAGGTAAGCCCAGTTTGATCATTCCAGCCCAGAACTACCCTCAGCTTGTGGGCTGTGAGGGGGACTCTGGTGGGGGGGGACCTGGCTGATCTGTGGGTGACAGGGAGGCAGTGACTCCTCTGGACAGTGGCCTGATACAGGATGTCTCTGCCAGGCTGTCCCTGAGGATGGATTTTTGTGTTATTCTGGTCACTAGCATTACTTTTGTTTTCAGAATGCTAAGACCTGTTAATCCTGGAGTTGTAAAGGGACTGGAATGCTCTAATTGTGGGTTTAACCATGTTGCAGAAGTCTCTGCTTGATACCACACACACTTTGAAGGCAGGAAACCCTGTGGGACAGGTGCCTCTAGACAGTCAGAAAATTTTCTGAGCAGTTGCTGTCCTGAACTGTTCTCCTGGGGCACCTTTCCAGCCTGGGAAAACCATGGCTGTGTTTGAGGCTGATTCCTACTGATGAACACTCTTCAACAGAGCCAGTTACAGTTTTACTGCATTGCTGGTGCAGGTGGTTGAGTTTCTGCTGAACTTATTGCTCTAGTCCATTCTCCAGTTCTCTGGGAGAGTTTCACACCATTTCCTTTTGAGAAATCAAAGGAAATTCATAATTCATCACATTCATCCATAATTCATCATGTTTCTCAGCAGGTGGTTTGTCCAGACATTAAACTTAAACCCAGTCTTAAATCCAACTATAGCTCCTTGTGCTGCCCTCAATGATTCCTCCTCCTCTGGAAACTGTCATTTATCAGACACCAATTTGTTGGTTGTCCAGCTGCAGGGTGTAAAAGCCTCATTTCTCTTCATTTTCACTTGTAAATTGAGCCTTCCAGCATTCTGATCACTGGTGTAATTTTACACTCTTCACCATTACTTTCAGCTCAGTGACAGACTGGAAATAACCTTTGCTCAAAAGATCCCTTACAGAGGGAATGCATCAGGCCTCTTCACTTCTGTTCTTTTCTGTTCCATTAACCTTGCTATCTCTTTGTATAATGTGTTTCTGGAAACTGCAGTTCCTGGCATCATTTAAAAGATCCATTTGGATGGAGAGAAGACCCATCCATGCACATTTGGATTAGGCACTCATGCACTGCAAGACTATTTTAAGCTTGCTCCTGATGGTTCTCACTTAACTGTGACAAGTTTGGGGAGGCTGGCTGAGGGGCACTGCCTCTTTAGACAAGTCTTCAAGGATATTATGTCTATTGTGCATGGGTTGAACTCTAAAGTGCACCTCTCTGGTAACAGTTACTTTTAAAAAGTGGACTCTGTAACAGGGTTCTGGCCAGTTTACTCATGAGAGAGTCCTTAAACCTCTGGGGTTTGTGGCCCTGATGCATTGCTGTCATGCTTCTTGCAAGCCATACCACTTTGTCCAGAAAAACCCCCAAAATTATTAAAAAAGGAGACTCCTGGGTATATGAAGGACTCGCTGTGATATTCCTATGGAATAAAAACATAGATAGGATCATAGAATCATAGAACTGTCTGGGTTGGAAGGGACCTCAGAGATCATCAAGTCCAACCCTTGACCCACTCCCCCCGTGGTTCCCAGCCCATGGCACTGAGTGCCACATCCAGTCTCTTTTTAAATATCTCCAGGGATGGAGAATCCACCACTTCCCTGGGCAGCCCATTCCAATGCCTGATCACCCTCTCTGTAAAGAAATTCTTTCTAATATCCAACCTAAACCTCCCCTGGCACAACTTGAGACTGTGTCCTCTTGTCTTGCTGATATCTGCCTGGGAAAAGAGACCAACCCCCCCCTGGCTCCAACCTCCTCTCAGGGAGTTGTAGAGAGTGATGAGGTCTCCCCTGAGCCTCCTCTTCTCCAGGCTGAACAGCCCCAGCTCCCTCAGCCTCTCCTCATAGGATCTGTGCTCCAGTCCCTTCACCAGCCTGGTTGCCCTCCTTTGGACCTGCTCCAGCACCTCAATCTCCTTCCTGACCTGAGGGGCCCAGAACTGGACACAGTACTCGAGGTGTGGCCTCACCAGGGCTGAGTACAGGGGCAGAATCACCTCCTTGGACCTGCTGGCCACGCTGTTCCTGATCCAGGCCAGGATGCCATTGGCTTTCTTGGCCACCTGGGCACACTGCTGGCTCATGTTCAGCTTCCTGTCAATCCAAACCCCCAGGTCCCTCTCTGTCTGGCTGCTCTCCAGCCACTCTGTGCCCAGCCTGGAGCTCCCCATGGGGTTGTTGTGGCCAAAGTGCAGGATCCCTGCAGGATGCTATGAGAGAGTCAGTGATGTGCTGCAGGTTCACATTCTGCTTATAGAAATACATTACCTCTTCTCGTGGCTGTAAATCCTTCCCCTCACACCAAGCTGAGAGAGATGCCGTGGGTGTTCTGCACTGTCTAATGCTTTCTGCAGCACGTCCTTGTTGATCTAATTCCAGCTGTCAAAAAGGAGGGGGAAAATGGCTAGTAAATAACCTGTGACAGAGGGCTGAGGAAGAAGCTGATACGTTGTATTCGTGTGCTGCAGTTCACTGCCTGACACAATAACTCCTCCATCTCCTGTCCCTGTCTGAATTTTCAGAGCCTGGGAGAGGTGTCGTCTCTCTCAAACAAGTGCAGATGCAGCAGCTGCAAGGAGCCGTTTTCTGGAGAGGATCCAGACAACTGTATCCTTTCCCCACTCACTGCCCCTTTCCATGCCCACGTGGTGGATGCAGCAGGACCTCATCTGGACAGACCTGTGCCTCCAGTAACAGGAGTTCAAGCTGGCTCTCTAGGAAGTGTTTTTCTCCTAGGGCAGCTCTTGAGCAGTCAGAAAACTTTTGATCCAGACAAACAAGGCAAAGATGCCATGCACAGCTGTGCTGTCCTCACCTTCCCCCTGCAGTGCTGCCTCCCAGCCTGCTTACCCTCTGCCCCTGATCCCAGATGACTTGGCCCAGGGCTCAGTGTAGGGCACAGACCCAGTGGTGTGAAACTTTCCTTAAGCTGCTGCTGTTTGAGTTTTGTTCACCAACACCATCCCTCAGTCCTGCAGAGATAGAGGAAGAATTAAAGGTCCTCCAGGATGTCCCCTCCCTTCTCAGTCAGTACGTGGAAGCTGAGTGTGCAGGTAAGGAGGGGAGAAAGAAGAAAAAAAAAAAAAAGGAGGGAATAGAAGGTGGAATGAGGATAATTTCAGTGGGCTCCAGTTCCATGTGTCTTGTGCTCTTGGCATCTGCTGGACCTGATGGACAAAAGCCTTCTATGCCTAAAATGGGGCTGATGAACTCCAGGTCTCTCTAGGAACTGGTCTTTGGGAGGGGAGTTCAATATGCTCATACCTGCTGCTTTTCTTCTGCTTCTCCTCTAGACCACCCCACTCTGCAAAGAGAGTATGAAAGCCTTCTGACCTTGGAGGGTGTGCAAACCACAGTGTCCCAGTGCCTGCATAAACTGCAGCTTCTGCAAGCAGGTGAGCCAGTCCCTGTGTCTGCAGTCAGGTATGGATTGGTTTACTCTTCCTGGACAGTAGTTTGGCTCTCTGTGTGCAGAACATTGTGAATTAGCAGAATTTTTCACCTGCTTATCCTTAATGGTGATGTAGCATGTAAAAATCTCTAGCAGCAAAGGAGGTGGTGGTCTGTTCACCACCCACCTGTGTTCAGGACAGGCATGGGACTTTGCTGCATGCTGCCATGGGCAGGGACACCTCCCACCAGCCTAGGTTGCTCCAAGCCCCATCCAACCTGACCTGGAATGTTTCCAGGGATGGGACAGCCACAGGTTGCCTGGGCCAGGGGCTCAGCACCCTCACACCAAAGAATTTCTTCATAATATCTAATTTAAGTCTACCCTCTTTCAATTGTAGCTTAAGATGTCCTTGATTGTGCTGTGTGTGATGACTTTACCCTGACTAACACAGTGTCATTAGTCATCCTGTTCTGGGAACAGTAGGTAGATCACAAATTCTGCAAGTACAGATTTAACTTGTGTCTTTCTGCCTCCTGCCAATTCTTCCCCCCTGGCAGCTGTGGAGTCCCAGAAGAGGCTGTGCCCAGACTGTGCTGGGGATGTAGGGAGCTGTTCTCCAAGCTGTGTTCCTCCCAGGGGACAGATGTGTGACAGTGCAGGCATGCTGGCTGTGCCTCTCCTGTATTACTCCAGTTGCCAGGAGCTAAGAGACCTCTTTGCTTTGAAGCTGGAAGTGTCAATGCTGCACCAAGAGATTGCCTTACAAAAGGTGAGTCTTGAAAAGTGGTAGTGCTCCTGGAGTAGAGCAAGAAAAGGGCAACTGTGGGGCAAGAGCACAGCCAGCTCTTCCAGTGGTGTTTCTATGTTTATGCCTCATGTTCAAGGCCCATCAGTCCCTTGCTTGCTTTGTAGAGATGAATGGTCTTTCTTTTTATTAAGGCCAGAGCAGAGGCCTTCAAACGCCTGATCTTCTCTTGATAAGATTATTTTCTTAGCTACTCTTGCAGAGTTTGGCAGTGGATGATGTTGGTAATGCCTGAACACCCCTCTGATTTTTTTTATCTGCCCAAAATGCAGTCATGCCCAAAGCCTGCTGCCTGGTGCCTTGTCCTCTGACCTGGTTTCTTCTGCATGTGTATCTGTGTAGGTGCTTTGTGCATCTGAAGCAACTCTGCAGTGTGCCAGAGAGGTGAAATTCTTGGGACAGAATTCTTAGCCTGGGTTTGATGAAGGCCTGTTTGCTGTTATCACACATCAAGAGCAGACCAGGCTGATGGAAAAAAGAAGGGGAGATGTCCCAGGAAGTAGAGCAGTGCAGCACTCCTTCTCATGACAGCTTTCCCCCTAGGCAGCTTTCCTGTCTGCAGCCCTTAACTCTTCCCTGTCCCTGTGCAGAGGTTTCTGGAGAACAGGAAAGGCAACCCCTTTACTCTGTTCTCTTTTGGGTTTGTCTCCACCACTGAAACACCATTCCCCTGTGCTTTGAGGGATGTGACTGACACATGCAATTCACTGTCCACTCCTCTGTGTGTGTACAGGAGGCTGTGTGAGTTTCAGTGTGCAGACTGCCCTGGGCTTGATTAGCTGATGCCACCTGAAAAAAAAAATTAAAAATCCCAGGCAAGATGTCCTTCTGAGTACTAATTCAAGAGTGGGGCACTAAAGGCAAACTTTTTGCTTTGAACAAAGGCTCACCTGTGCTGGAGTTGTCAGGC
Organism: Florisuga fusca; assembly: GCA_038090715.1. Classification (NCBI taxonomy): domain Eukaryota; kingdom Metazoa; phylum Chordata; class Aves; order Apodiformes; family Trochilidae; genus Florisuga; species Florisuga fusca. The sequence continues at coordinate 1,749,993 of JAAWXA010000038.1, forward strand.
ACAGCCATAATCCCAGAGCTTTGTGCTGTTAATGATGCTGTGACAGGCCAGTGGGTTGTCTGAGAGCATGGACTGAGGTCACAGGCCAGGCTGGGCAATGTGGGACACCTTTAGCATCCCCTGTAACCTGTGCTGCTTCTGTTTGGGTTAGAGCTGGCCACTTGTCCATCTGTCTTTTGTTAATATGACCCAGCTGGGAGGTGGAAAGGAACAATTGAGAGTAAAGGGCTGAAATTTCCCTGGGTCTCACCCCAGCTTGTGTGCCCCACAGCAGCAGAGGATGAGCAATTCTGCCTTTGTTAAATATGACAAAAGAAATTGTCAGTTGTCATGTTATTAGTCATACTGCTCTGGTTAGATTTCACTTGTTTTGCAGGCACTTCACTTCACAGAATCTTAAATTCCATGCAAATCCTCCATGGGTCAGCAATGTGTCCTGGTGGCCAAGAGGGCCAATGGTGTCCTGGGGGGCATCAGGAAAAGTGTGTCCAGCAGACCTAGGGAGGCTCTTTCCCCTCTACTCTGCCCTGCTGAGACCACACCTGGAATACTGGATCCAGTTTGGGGCTCCCCAGTTCCAGAGAGACAGGGACCTACTGGGGAGAGTCCAAGGCAGAGCTATGAGGATGATGAGGGGACTTGAGCATCTCTCCTGTGAAGAAAGCCTGAGAGCCCTGGGGCTGTTCAGCCTTGAGAAGAGAAGGCTGAGAGGGGATCTCTGAATGTCCATCAATACCTGAGGGGTGGGGGGCAAGAGGAAGGGGCCAATCCCTTCTCAGTGGTGCCCAGTACTAGCACAAGGAATAATGGGTTGAAGTCAGACCACAGGAGTTCCACCTCAAGGTGAGGAGAAACTTCTTGCCTGTGAGGGTGAGGGAGCCCTGGCCCAGGCTGCCCAGGGAGGTTGTGGAGTCTCCTTCTCTGGAGCCTTTCCAAACCCCCCTGGATGTGTTCCTGTGTGTCCTGCCCTGGGGGATCTGCTGTGGCAGGGGGGTTGGACTGGATGATCTCCAGAGGTCCCTTCCAACCCTGAACATTCTCTCTAACATTTTAGAAGTACACACTGGCTCTGACATGTCCTGTTTGCTCCTGCCCAGGTGATGATGGCAGAATTCCTGCCTGTCCTGGAGCCCAGGCTGTCCCTGGAGGTCTCAGCAGCTCAGCTGTACCGGGGGCTGCACACCCAGCTCTGCGGCGGGGGGAAGCGCTTCCCGGTGCTGGTGAGAGAGGAGCTGCCAGACTGAGGCAGTGGGAAGCACCTACTTGCCATTCACATAACCAGAGATGGTTTTAAGCAATAAATATTTTCTATTGATTTTTTTTTGCACTCTGCCTGTTTGTCTAACTCAATTTCAGAGGTTGGTTGGTTTGTTTCTTTTCCTTTATATCGCGTTTATGTCCAGTTAACTCTGTGGTTTTCTCAAGCCCCTCCAGGGCTTCATGAAGACTGCTTTTGACTTTTCTGCCAAGGTCTGTCTCTCTGACTAGCTCTAGATCCTTGACTGCTTCAGTCAGGACACTGGGCTGCTATATGCAGACAGTGTAGCAGGCAATAAAACATGATTTATCAGACAGCACAGCACAGAGGGCACAGCCCTCCAGCATCTGAAAATCTACAGAACCTGGGCTGCTGTGTCTCTATTTCTCTGTTTACCAGTTGGCACATAACGAGGATTATAGTGGTCCCTGTCTGATATTCACTGACTAAAAGTCTTTTTGATGCTGCCATCGGGTACCTGGGCTGGGTACCTGCCCCTCAGGCAGCTCCACAACTTGACAGGCTCTTTTGTAAGGACTTAAGCTTAACCTACAACTGAAACACTTTTGCTATGTCATCTCACCTGGTGATTGTGCCTGAGGGAGCAGTCTGGGACTGATGGGGCTGCCTGCAGTGGAGAGATGTTGGGAAAGACAGCAGAAAGGAGCTGGGGGAGCAGCCCAGCAGATGGCACTCGGTCCTTTGGATTAGTGCTGAAGCTGAGCTGGTGGCTGCTGGGGGGCAGCCTTCTAGAGGGAGTAATGCAGTGTCCTGCCTGACTTAAAAAATAGATTTGTGACAATTCTGACCTTGTCATCATGGGAAAATTCCATTGTCAGTTCTTCCTGCATCTTAGTCTTTTGCTTGTAATCCCCAAATCCCCTGGCAGCCCTGTGTGACAATTAAAGCAAAGCTTGAGAGTCATGTGGAATGCCTCTGCCTGAGAGCACTTCAAGGTCCAGTCAGGGAGCAGCCACTCTGTGCCACTGCTGAGTCCACTTTGACTCATCCCACATCTCTTGGCTTGATTAGGACTGTTGTTTGCTTGGAGAGATTTAGCTCTTAGCAGTGGTTCTTTTTTACCTTCTGTGTTGCCTTTATATTTCAAGGCCAGAGTTAGTTGTCTGTTTCTTCTGAATGTTTGGCCCTGACACTCAGAATTCCCTGAAAATCATCCAAATGAGGGGTGAAAATCAGCACCTCTCACTTTCACTTTACTTTTGTACAATTTTTTTTTTGTTTTATTGTACAACATTCAGTCCTTTTTAGATGGTAGCTGATTTCCCATGGAGTCTACAATCAAGGCAGGAGCTTTTTCCCTTCTCCCCTGCCCTGCAGAAGAGTCCTGCATGGTTTACCTCTGCATGGGCTACAGGGGAAACCATGCTGTGGCCACCAGAGCAGGAGGATGACAAGGTATTGATTGCAGGGCTGGTTATAGGAGCAAACAACTGCCTCCTAAATCAAAGGTGGTGCCCATGTGGCATGGGCATTAATATCTGCATGTTTCAATTTTAGAGCTGGTATTTGGTATTGTTAATTATGGTGCTGTTATCCCTAACTTGTGTCTGTAAGCACTGAGTCATGGAGCATCTGCTTCCTTGTGCAGAGCAGTCCAGTGGAAATTGGTGGTTATGCCACAGAAGGGGCTGCATAGGTGGGAAAGGGCTGGGGGAAAAAAAGTCTGAGCCCACAAAATGAGTTTGCAGGGCTTGTTACAGGCTCAAAAGGCAAGCTGACCCTGTAGGAGGGGTGCAGAGGGGGAGCACAGCTCCCAGGGTGATGAGTGGCAAGTGGCAGGGTTGTTTTGTGCCTCTGGGTGCAGGGTAGTTTTATTGCTTTTCCTACACCATGTGAGAAGCATTTGAGAATTTTCATAAATGTGTAAGGCTAAATAATTTGAATGACTCACTTTTTCAAATGATTCTTGTGCTCTGGCAGAGATAAAGATTCAACAGCAACTTACTCAGTGGTTGGGGGATATTTTCATTATAAAATGTGCCATTGTTAGAGAAAGAAATAGTGCTGGTACATCAGTTTGAGATGAGGAGAGGAGGAAGACAAAGGTAGCATGTGTGATGCCAGGGGATAGTATGACAAAACTACAGGAAATGAGCTGTATTTTTGGAAAGTGATAGATGACACCAGTGTTGTGCAGACATGAGGTGAAACAAAGCACCGTGAGGGCCAGGGAGGAGCAGCAGCTCCTCTTCTTATTTATTCCCTACAGCAGAATCTTAAAAGGTTTTGGGTTTTTTACTACTGAAGGATTTGAAGCTGAATCCCAGTGGAGAAGCAGGTTTTTTCTTCCCAGAACTGGTGACTTTCAGCATTTCCAGCTGCTACTTTTTGTCCTTTCCATGGCCTTCCTTCTTTCCTTCTCCTCTGCAACGTCTCCACTCACTGGTTTTGTTTTTGCAGATATGCCTGGCCACTGTGAAGCCACGGGTAGTGCTAACATGGGCCTGCTCCAGTCAGTAGGACCTCTTGCAGGATTTCATTAGTTCTGGATGTTGAAACCTTCAAGAGGTTTAATCCTGCAACTATTCTGAGATGTGCCACCAAGTACTTGCTGAAGCACCTTCCTTAGGAGATGCAGCATGTGGAGACTGAAGAGTGTGGCCTTAGGGATGCTCTGTCTAAAACTGAAATAACTTGATTCTTGGTCAGAAGGAAGGTAAACCTCACCAAGTGGTGAGGAGGAATGCTCAAACCTTTTTGAGGGGGTCTAGCAGTGTGTGAGCAGTGATGGAGCATGACAGCCTTGTGGCCTGCTGAGGTGATTCCATACATGGCACGAGGTGCAGGGTCCCACCCCTGGGCCAGGGGCAGGAAGGACTCCTCAGGCCAGAAGGAGGGGTTACAGTTATGTCAGGGTTTAACACTGGCCCAGCAATTAAACTGAGTAACAGATGCTCTCTGTCAATCCCCCTCTCCTCCCTGATAAGGAAAGGAGAGAGAATAAGGGAAAGAGACTTATGGGTTGGAAACTAAACTACACAACTTTAATGAAACAGGAATGATAAATAGGTAAAATTACTAAATATATACAAATATACAGGAAAAATTGATCCCACGTTCCTCCCCCCTTTCCCCCAATAACTCTCACGTCACCACCGAGGCTGCAGGGCAGCCCTGGGAAAGTCCAGGCTGGACCCCTGGGGTCAGGAGCAGTCGGGAGCTGGAGGCAGGAACACACAGATTCAGGCTGGCACGGATCAGGAGCACAGGCAGAGGAAGGGATGGAATCCTCCCAGGATGCTGAAGCAAACAGGGAACAGGTGAAGGAAGAGCAGGAAGGTGTTTGACCCTCGTGATCCCTCAAATTTATACTGAGTATGAGGTGTATGGGATGGAATACCCTGTTTGGTCAGTTCTGGCATCTCTCTTGTCTGTTCCTCCCCAGAGGAGGGGTTCAGGTGGGACCTCTTTACTCCTTCTGCAGGGTAAAATGTTCCTCAGAGCTGAGCAGTGTCCTTGGCTCTGCACACCAGGCTCTGGCAGTAACTATAAACATCCAGTGGGATCAGTCCCAGGAGCAGACACTGACTGAGAAACTTGCTGTTCATTTCAGCAAGTGCAGCTACTGACAAGAGACTGAGCTGAAAGCAAAAGTACAAACCAGAAAATCACCTTTATCCTGGCCCAAACCAGGACAAGTTTGGAGGGGCCAAACTTGTGAACCATGTGAGGAGTCAGGGAATTTCACAAGTGAGCAGTTTGAGATGGGAAGTGATGAACTGGGAGGGAAACTCCCAGCTCTCTCTGCAGAAGATGAATTTGCTGTTGGTGTTAACCTCTGAATGAACTTTCTGTGAGCTCCATAGAGCAGGTTATTGAGTTTAAACACTGTATGTAGTCAAGCCTGAAGCATGAACACCTGAATCAGCAATTTCTCAGGCAGTCTGCAGTGTCATGCAAGCAGAGGGTTTCTAGAAAGAGGTGGTGTAAGATGCTGAGACAGAAAGCTTGCGTTTGTAGGAGAAGTACTGGGGGGGAGTTGTATGTCCTCCACACACGTCCTTTATTTTTAATCTTTTTTACTAGAATCCAACTCTCCCTGAGTTACAGAATCCAGTGTGAGCTTGGGGTTTCCAGCTGAAGCTTTGCTGAGAAATTTAGTCTGTTTCTGCTAAATCTGAAAGGGATATTTTCGGGTTACCACTCTGAGGATGCTGAATGTGAGCATCACGGGATACACAGCCTCCTTCAGACTGTCCCAGGGTGTCCAGGTCTCAGTTTCCTGTAAGCAATGAGTTGGAATTGCTTTAGCAGCCTTGAGAAAGTCAGGAGAAGGAGCCAGCATGGATTTTTGCATGCCAACAGCCAGTTCATGACTGCAAATTTCCAGTCCTATCACCAGGTGGTGTCACTGGGAGGCTGTAGCAGATGTTGGCTCTGACACTGTGGGCTGTTCAGTTCTTATCTGTAAGATGGAGATGGATATTATTTCACTTTGGGTTGGTTTTTTTAAAGCATGTACACTGAGACTGATGAAGTTGACATCTGGTTTCACTGGAAGCTTCCTTGTCTCCTTCGCTTTGGTTAAAAACAACCTCACAAAAACAAAAAATCACAAAAAAAGAAAAAAAAATAATAAAAAAGAAAAAAACCCTTGTCATGATTGAGTCTGACATGAAAATAATTCATTAAATAGGTATTAACTTTTCTATTAACCATCAGATCCAGTGCTATTTTTGTATCTCCAAAACCACCACCCAGAAGAAAAGATCTATCGTCAGGGTTTTAATTTGTGAAGAAAGAAGGGCTTCAGCATTGCAATAAAGAAAAATCTTCTTTCTTGTTAATTAATCTGAGTCTAGTGAGAAAGCAGAGGGCAGGAAGCAGTGTGCCACCTCTGCTAGGGTATAAAGAGCTGGTAATAAGGGGGGAAGAATTGGAAGTGATTTTTCAACTGTAATTTCAGAAGGAGGGAATGTACAGCAGTGGGCTATTTAGGCATACAGAGATGTTTGACTTATTTTTAGGCAGAACAAGCAAGATAATCAATGGATCTGGAGTCTGGATAGGAAAAAGCACATAGAAGCAAGCTCTGAGTCAGTGGAGGAGCCCAGCCTGGTGGAAAAGCCTTTCTGAAATCTTCCCTCCTGGCTTCTGAGAACACACAGTCCCAGCTGTGTTAACACCTGCCCGTGAGACTTTTTTTCACCCTTTTCATGTTATAGTGGGAAACAATTAGTCTCATTTTTTCTCCTGTTTAAGAAGAAGAAAACAAGGGAGATATGATGCAAAAGCTGGGTTCAAAGCTTTTGAAACCAGCTGGGTTGCTTTATGCACTACCAATGAAACTGTGTTGGAAATGATTGCACTGCAGCTCATCATCCTTTTTCCTCTTAAACTGGTTGCCCCACACCTGCTGGCACAGCCCTATAGCTTTGGAATTGGGAAAGCTGCATTATCTTGAGGCTCTTGCCCCTTTTTTGGTGATGGGATCTTCAGTCCTTGCTGCCTTTAGGAGGAGCTGGGTGTTTGGTGCCAGCCAGACACATGACCAAGGAGCAGGCACAGGAATGACAATTAAAAAAGAAAAACCACACAACAACCCCAAGGACAAAATAAACCACCTTTAAAAAAATCATGAAACCATAAATAGTCCACAATGCTTTAATTACCCTGTGTGCTGACTGCATAATGGGACAGGACTCAAGATGCAGGGATGAGTCAGCAATAGTGTTTTAACAAGTTTGGCTCCATGTAAATTTAAACATAACCACGTTTTCCTGGGAGCCAGGAAGGCTGACGGGTAGTGTTGTTATGGAATTGGGGCTGTTTGATAATAGCTGCAAGGGTTTTGCCCATCTTAACTCCCTGGGTTTGTGTAGGAACACCTGGTGATGTTTGTCAGGACCCACCACTGCACTTTCTGGAGTCTTCTCCTTGAGGGTGACACAGCTCTTGGCAGTCATCACCTTGTCCTTGGAAAGGCAAACCCGCTGGATTTAGGGCAGGTTTTTTTTTTTTTAATTAACAAACCATTAATGATTTTCATCACATACAACCATGTCTCCCATCCTCCCAGCAGCACGACTGCCACGGTCTCTGTTTACAGAGGGTAATTCTCTGCTCTCATGGGATCCCACCTGGAGTACTGCATCCAGTGCTGGAGCCCTGACTACAAGTAAGACATGGAGGTGCTGGAGCATGTCCAGAGAGGGGCCACGAGGATGACCAGAGGGCTGGAACACTTCTCCTATGGAGACAGACTGAGAGAGTTGGGGTTATTCAGTCTGGGGAGGAGAAGGCTCCAAGGAGACCTCATTGTAACTTTCCAGTGGCTGAAGGGGGCAGTGGGAAAGCTGGGGAGGGACTTCTGAGGATGTCAGGTAGGACACAGGGGATGGACTCAGACCAGAGGAGGGGAGATTTAGTTTGGGTGTTAGGAAGAAGTTCTTCCCCATGAGGGTGCTGAGACACTGGCACAGGTTGTCCTGGGAGGTGGAGGAAGCCTCATCCCTGGAAGTTTTTAAGGCCAGGCTGGACAGGGCTCTGAGCAACCTGAGCTGGTGAGAGGTGTCCCTGCCCATGGCAGGGGGGTTGGAACTGGATGATCTTAAAATTCCCTTCCAACCCTGACAGTTCTATGATTCTAATTCAGAGTTTTGCTCATGACAATGTAATTATTTTGTAGTTAAAAATAATAAATAAATAAAAGGAAAAGTACTAATGACAGTAAAATAACTTCTTGTCGTTTACTAGATGTAAATAACATGTAAGATGATAAAATGTTTATTTTATCTGCTTGCCTTAAAACCAGTGTGTGCACCCTGTTGTCACCCTGCCAGCTCTCTGGGTTGGCCACTCACAAGTGTCCTGTGCATCTTCAGGGCAGAGGACACCAACAAAGTTGCTGTGGCTCAACTTTTCTCCTAGTTAGCAGGTTTTTTTCCTATTTCTGCCTTGTACCTGGTTCTCATGATTGTGCTGAGTGTCTCCTGGGGTGTGACGTGGGAGCAGCAGAAGGTGTGAAGGGAGCTCTGCACTTGCTCAGCCTGTGCAGTGCTGGGAAGGAACAGCTCCCACCAGACAGATGAGACAGTGATTCTTTTCCATCTGCTCCTGTCTGTATTTGAGCTCCCAGGAAAGCATCCTTCTTGTAAGGAATCTCTGATTTCCAAAGCAGTCCCTGTTTCGGAAGTGCTTTTGGCAGGCTGGCTCTGGTTTCCCTGCCTGCCCTGGGAGATGCCCAGGGTTTGCCCACCACCCAGCCTAATGACACTGACCCAAAACAGCAGCTGACTGTCACTTGGTGGCTTGTCACTCTTGCAGAACTCTTTGTTGAAAGGGATCACGGTGACACTTGCTGCTATTTTCAGCCCCGTCCTTCCTGGTGGCTGTTGCTGCTTTATTCCCCTGCTTTGATTACTTATTTATTTATTTATTTATTTATTCCCTTTTGCTGAATCACAGACCTGGGAAATACTTTTGAGGTCACCAGAATCCAAGATTGTGCCTCCTGGTTTATTTTGCTGCCCTGTTGCCCCGTGCTACACGGCACACAATAACTTCAGAGTGCCAGAGGAGATCTGCCCTTCCCTGCTGCCTGGGGAGTTTCTTCCTTGCTCCTTTCTCTTAAAATTAATGGAGCTGCTCCAAACTCTTAACCCTGTCCCTGCTGGGATCGTTTCCACAGCTGGGTGCAGGCACAGTGGGATGGGAAGTGCTGAGCAGTGCAGACACTGCTCCAGGCCAGGGCTTGGAGCCAGCACCTTGCAGGCACAGCCACTGCCTCTGGTAAATCCAAATACCACTGTCTCACCTCCTGTGTAATCCCTCGGCACTCCCNCCCTTCTATATTTAAGTATTTTGGGTTGGGTGTATTCAAGGGATGTTTAAGGGCCTTATTAAAACTGGAGAAGATGCAGTCAAGAGGTCAGAAAAAGCTGCAGTCCTGGGTCCCAGCTGCCACTTGGGCCATCTGTGGCACTGGGCTCTGTGGTTGCTGATGCCATGTTCACCTCCTTCCATTTCTCTGCTACTCTTTATTGCAGTCCAAGTTTGTTTTTCTGGGGGGAAAAGTTGTGCAATGAAGAGTTATTGGGTATTTCTTATCTTAGTCTTAACCTGGTGTATGGCTCTTGCAAGAACGGGCCTGTGCCAGCCAAATAAAGGCAGAATTATTCCTTTCCTCACACAGCCACAAGAAAAATAAAATAAAATAAAATAAAATAAAATAAAATAGAATAAAATAAAATAAAATAAAATAAAATAAAATAAAATAAAATAAAATAAAATAAAATAAAATAAAATAAAATAAAATACATAACGCCTTTGTGGGAATGTCAGTTCTACAAACCCTGGTGGCTGTCATGTTTGGGCCACTCCTCTGTGTGATAAGTCAGTGCCTGTGCTCTGGGGGTGTTTGGTTTTAGAACAAGTGAGGGTCACTTGTCCAGAGCACACTTCTTGCAGGCTTCAGGATTTTGAGCTGTGTGCTCTGAAAATAAGAAATCAAGTGGGCATGTATGTATATTTTCTTTGACTGGTGCAGGGATAGATGTGGATTGTATAACATTCTCTTTTGAGTATCTTTACCCAAAGGTATTATATGCCCCAAGATAAATTGTTTTCTGATCTTGTCTCTGGACTCACTGACTTCTAGTTTCCAGGGAAAAAAAATGCTTAATTCCTTCCTTAATTCCTTCATCCCCAAGCCCTTTCCTCTACCCAGCTGAGGTGCTGGGTGTTGGGTGGTGAAGCAGTCAGTGAGGTGTGGGTGTCTCTGCACCCCAGCCCTGTGTTCTTTGCCGTGGCATTTCCTTGTGATCTTCAAATTATTTTGGTTCTGCAACATTTACTTTGAAAACTCGATGTCAGTGTCTCTGGTTGCCCATGGAATTCTGGGCCCCTTCCACAGAGCTCTCTCCTCCTGCCCAAGCACTGGGCACTCAGTCCCAGGGCATTGACATCACCCTCTGCACTTGCTCCTCCTGGTGGTGCTCAGCACTACTTTTGATTCTGGGTTTTCTTTCTTCAAAAAGAGAGTAATTAATCTGATTTAGAAGGATCCTGGGTTCCTCAGCCTTTCTTAATGAACTGTTTCCCTCCTAGGAATCTTTTATCTTTCACTCAAAACACAAGCTTCCCATTACCCACCAAAGCCATTAACCCTCTCTGCTTGTTTTCCTTTTTAAACAGGATTTTCTGCTTCCAGCTTGTTTTTCTTTACTTCCTGCAGCTTTTTTTACTGCAGACATGAAAGCCAGGCTCCAGAGCCTCTCCCTTACCCGAGTGGATTGCATCCCAGCTCTGGGCAGCATCCAGAGCTCCTGCTGCCCCATCCATCACCCGCCCAGGTCAGCACCATCTGTGTGGGTGTAGGTGGCTGTGTCTAGGGGGTGTCATCCATCTCAGCTCCTGCAATGTGACTCATCCAGCCCCAGCTGCCTTTTTCTCTCCTCCTGTGGGAAGAGGAGGCACTCGAGTCTCTATTCCTGCAATGAAAATTACACCCTGAGGTTTGTTGCAGAAGAATCGTGGAGGGAAGGAGCTGAGAGCCCAGGCAGAGGAGCCCCACTGAAAGGGGGGGGGTGGGGGTAAATTAAGTGCCCCCCAACAAACATACTCACACCATGCAGCCCAATGTGAAGCCTTTTGCTCTCTCTTGGGGCACATTTGTGAGTTTTAGTGGAACCCACTGCAAAATCAGAGACAGCTTTGCATGAACTTGGCCTCTTTGATTGGAGAAGGTCGTTCCTACACGTTGAGCCTGAGAATTGACCCCATCCCAGCCTGAGCCCTGTGTGCTGCTCTCCTGGTCCTCCTAAGGCTTTTTGCTTCTCCTTTCAAACCAGGGGCAAAGCCAGCATGGCTCCCAGATGTGCATCTGTGATGTCTTCTGGTTCAGGACTTAAAGAACAAATCTCTTGTAAGCCATCTCTGGAGTTTTAGGGGGTCCTCAGTCAGACGTGCAGCAGTGCTGCCTCGTTGGAAACACTGGCTGGTGAGCTATGTCTGGTGAGAGGAGGACAAGGAGGAGTTTGATAAATGCAGGTGGACATTTTTGTTGTACTCCTGTCTAACTTTAAGGATCTGTTAACCTGGCAGTGGGTGAGATTGTGCCAATGCAGGAGATGCACAGGGTTGCTCCCAAAAAGTCAGTCAAATATTCAAAGTCATCGTGGGTCAGGACTTGAGATGTAGCAATCCCTCGTGCTTATTCTAACCAGATGGAGCTTGTTTTTGTCACCTCCTGCCCTTTCAAGGCCAGGCTCTGCTCTTCAGCACCACTTAAACTTGTACATCTGCCTGTCCACTGGTGCTGCTATGTTTCAACAGGAGCCAAGAGTCCTTCCCCATGCCCGGAGTGGAGGCTGGAGGTGTGGGGGTGCCTCAGGGGGGTAGAACTGTCTAGAACAGGCTGAATTGGCAGCAGCAGCATCTCCAGAGGCCTGGAGCTGTAGTTAGGGGTGTCACTTTGACAAAGCTTCACAAAACTGGAGATGGAGCTTGTATCAGCCTGAAGAAGGCAGGGTTCAGCCCTCACTGCTCAAAGGACATGGACTGGTTGAATTGTGCTTCTCTTCTTCCCCTCTAATGAGCAACCAGGAGGATAAATACTGGGATTTTTCAGTTTGCAGAGCTCTGTGTGCTGTACATCTGACTCTGTAGCTATTTTCCCTATTGATTTGCTTAGCCTGAGCCTCTGTCCCTGTGTCCGTGGTGTCCTTCAGTCAGCTGCCTTGGGGCAATGCTTCAGAGGCACAAAGTCTCCTTGAAACCTGGAAATTCATTTGATATCTGTTAAACCTCCACTTTTGTTTATGGATGTTAGTTAAGAAACCACAGGCAAGGAGAGATCCCAGAGCTCTGGCAGACCCAGACCTTTTTTACCCTAACAGGTCCCGTGTGTCTTTCCAGACCAAACCTGGAGAGGGGCAAAGGTTGATTCACACAAGCTTCGTTCCCTCCCTTTCCCAGGGGGGGATGATTTCCTTGGGGATGATGTAGGCAAGAGCAACACCCACAAAAAATAATAATAATAAAAAAAAGATAATATGTCCCATGTCTGGGCTGATGCCCGAACATCCCCTTTCCTGAGTCAGTCCTGAGAAGCTCCTGTACCTCCCTATCTTCTCACCTTCTCTCTGCACAGCTCCACTTCTGCTCCAGTGTGGATTTTCTCCCTTATTTTTGGCTTTCTCTCAGTTGATGCAGAAATGCAGCTGGGCCCCATCAGCTCAGGGGAAGCTCTGACCTGGGAAAAGCTCCAGGTCTCTTAATGTTTGCTGCGATAGCTCATTCCTTTCCTCTCTCCTTCAGGAAAACCAATTAAAAAAACCCCCAAAAGCTATAAAAATCAAAAAAACCCAACAACAACAACAACAAACAGTACAGGAGAAGCAAGTGGACACGGGGACTATTCATGCCAGCTCCAGCCTTCCTTCTCTCTGAACCATTAATGGAAAAAGAAGTGGCACAAACAGGTTTTGCCCACAAAAAAAAAAAAAAGTCTCTGCTGGAGGCCAGAGCTGGGTAGGAGGTTTCTGTGCTTAACAGTCTCTGTATCTCCATCCCTTCCTCTTCTTCCTGCGGGGATATCTCTGCAGGGAAAACAAGAGGGAAATACCTGAGGGGCCTGTTCCACCTGGGTGAGTCTCACCCTTGAGCCTTCTCCAACCCAACCAAGATCCTGGTGAGGGTCCCCCAAGCCCTGTGCCAGAGGAAGGAGCCAGCGGGGAGGAAGAGCAGTTGGGAAGGAGGTGATGGCATTGGTGACATGCAAGGAGGAGGTGAAGGGACTCCGTGGAGAGTGGATCTAAGTTCCCCTGCCCAATCCTTCGGGGTTTTACTGCCCCTGAGGGGCCTGGCAGGAGCGTGGCCCGGGGAGGTTGGGAGAACCGGAGTCGGGGGGGAGCTCTGGGCCGGCGCTGCCCGCCTGGGGACCGGGCTGGTGACAGCAGATTCGAACTGAAAACACATCCTTGGAGCGATCCCAGCCCGAAACAGTTAAAACAGGCAGCGGGACCGAGCTGGTCCTCCCACCGCCATGAGATCACCGCTGCTACCACCAATCCTCGCCCCGGCTGGCAGCAAAAGAGCCGGGAGCCAGAGCTGGGAGCCAGAGCAGAGCCCGACCGCCAGCATCCCGCCGGTACCCCCAGCCCAGCCCCCGGACAACACCGACATGTAGGACCCGGCCTCTTCCCTCCATCCCTGGTGCTCACGCTGGGGCAGCGCCCGGCCTCCAACCCCCCTCCTCTTTCGCTCTGGTGGCTCCCGGTTTTTCTTGCCAACATGATGGGCTGCAAGTCCAACTCACTCACTTGCCTGCAGGGAGGAAAAGCGGGGCTACCGCTGGCCACCGCCACCGACTCCACCGCCACCCTCAACAAGCTGGCCCTGGCCACGGGCGGGACGGAGAAATCCTGGTACCGCTGCATCTTCCCCTTCGGCATCGTCTCCGTGGTCATCGGCGTGGCGGCGACCTGCATCACCTTCACCATCAATGGGCCACAGATGGACATCGCTAAGGTGGTCTCGGTGGCCACCTTGGTTTTTGGGGTGGGCCTGCTGGTAGCCGCCTACGTGTGCTGGCGGGCCAAGCGGGAGAGGCAGCGGAAGAGGCAGCGCCAGGAGCCGATCCAGGTCCCGGTCCCGGTGCCGGTGCCGGTCCCGGTGGAGCAGGGAGCGCTATGACCCGGGCTGGGGGCAGCGGTTCAGCTCCACCCGGAGCCCCCTGCTCACCCACCTCCTCTGCCCGGCGCCCCGTGGCACGGGGGTGACAGCACCGGCTTTGTGGCACCCGAGAAGGTCCGGAGCCTGCCCGAGGTCAGTTTGCCGTCACTCTCCACTCCGCCGAACCGCAATGCCACCAGAGCCACCCCGGCTCTTGTCACGGGGTGGGGACAGGACCCGGACTGTGGGGGTGGCTCGATCCTATCTACTTGCCTGGGACTGGCATGGAAAGAGCTTGAAGAGTGGCCCGAGGAGCACGTCACCCGCGGCCACTAGCATGTCACCCGTGGCCCCCGGAGCATGTCACCCGTGGCCCCGGAGCATGTCACCCGTGGCAAGCCTCGCTGCCGTCCCCAGCGCACAAAGCACTGGGCTGTGCCAGGGGACACCGAGACACCCCCTGCTCGGCAGCGGAGGGAACCGGTGTCGTTTCTGTCCCCTTGTGGCTTTTTCCCCCTTGGCTCAGGACCCAAAAGGGGTTTGGACAGAACCTGGCCCGGGGGGTGGCAACCAACGCCGCCTGTGCTGACCCGAGCCGTGAGCCCCTGGGGACACGGCGGGTGGGAAGGGGAGGTCGAGAGGGCAGAGGGGGAATTTGGGCCTTGGTGGTGGTGGTCGGAGGGAGGTGGGGAGCAGAGGGGCTCAGGTTGGTGTCCTGGGTGCTTGCCGTTGGCGGTGCAGTGTTGTATGGAGAGGGAATGAGGGAATCGGGCTCCTTCTGTCACCGTGAGCCATCCTGATGGCATCCCGGGGGGAAAGGTCCCCTGGGGGATCGGTGGGGGGTTCTGTCTGCTTGGGAAGCCCGTGGAGAAGGGGCTGATGCTGTGATGCTGTGAGTCTGAAAGCAATTCTGTTGCTGGAGAAGGAGCTGGAGTTGCATTAAAAAAAAAAAAAAAAAAAAAAAAAAAAAAAAAAAGGAGCAAAATACATTTCTAACACTTTTTTTTTTGAAACAAAGTGCCTGCTCCCGTTCTTTGAATTTAGCTTTGTCCTGTTTACCCTACAAAACCAGCAGCAGAGGTGGGTGTGGGGGGTCTGCCTCCCAGGCTCTGGGAGCAGCATCTCTGCTCCCTGCCCGACGGCGGAGGCTGTGGCAGAGCCGGGCTGCTCGCTGCACCCGGAGGGGCCTCCTAAAACCATCCCCCTCTGGGCTCCTGCACTCCAAGAGCTCCGGAAAGCAGCCACGCTCCGGCCCCTCGGCAGCTGGAGGTTTTCCATGCCCGTCCGAGGAGAAGGAATGAACCCAAAAGCCTCACACCGGAGCAAAGCTGCTCACGTCAGGGGGTACCTGGGTGCTGGCACCCTGTCGAGGGTGCCAAGACACATGTCACCCTCCCTCCCAGTAGCTCTGTCCCACCAGGTCTGTGCCTGGAAATCTCCTGGTGCTCTCCAGCCAGGAAAAGCCCCAGGAGCTGCTGCTTGCTGTGGGATGTGTGACCCTGAGTGGCCGTGCCCGCAGCCCCAGGATGTTGGGGTGCTGATCCTATAAGGTCAGGTTCAGATCCCCACAGAGTTTGGGAGGTTTGGGCAGCCCCAGCTCTGACCCCAACTTTATTTCCACGAGCAATTAGGGGTGTTAGAGGCCAGCCCAGCTCTGCAGCAGTTGATGAGGTTAGCAGGAGTCGAGCCTGGGCTGCTCTTTGTCAGCCTGATCATTGCTTCGGGGGTTTTGTGTGCCTCAAGTTGGTGGTTTCAGCCTGTCCCGGGGAGCCATGGGGACTCAGCAGCCTGTGTCATGGGGGATGCTCAGCAAAGCACCGCTGAGAGTTTAAGAGGCTGCCTCAGTGTTATGACTATAATTATCTTACTTTTTATTTCCTTCTTGCTGGAATTATTGCAACAAACAGGTTTGTGACTGCTTGCAGATTCCTCTCTCCTGCCCCAGCCCAGTCCTGAGCTAAAAAGTTCTGTGGAAACCAATGTTTTCTTTTGTTTCTGTTGATTTCTGTAGTAAAACACACTCTCATCCCCCCGTCCCTCCTGCTGTCTGCAATGGTTTTATTTACATGGACAAGTTTCCCAGCAGGACTGTGTCTGCTGCACATGCTGGCTGAAGGGCAAGTCCTGGAGAAATTAATCTCCTTAAAGAGCACCGAGTGATTTATTTTTTGGCTGCAGGAACAGATGGCCAGGAAAGTTACACCCTGTTCAGAAAAGAAACTGGAAGGAAGAATATAAAAGGAACCACATCCTCACCCCTGGAGCACCCAGCTGAAATTTGCCACCCTGTGGGCACCACCCAGTGTGGCTCTTCCTCGGGCAGTCTGCAGGATGGAGCTGGTGGCTCTTCCTTTGCTGGCAGATGACAACACCATCTCACCCTGGTCCTTAGGTCCCTGCTGGTGGGATTGCAAATGTGTGGGAGCTTCCCATCCATAGCTGTTCCCATCACTTTGCAAGCTGGGAATGCTTCAGGCTGCATCCTACCTGGGCATCCCATCCCTACATCTCACCCAGGCCTGTCACCTGGGCAGCCCTCCCCAATGTCTCACCCGGGAATCTCACCCAGCCATCCCATCTGGGCATCCCAACCTTTATATCCCACCCAGCCCTCCCGTCTGGGCATCCCAATCCCACTCAAGCAATCCCACTCAGGCATCCCACCCACCCCGTGCTGTTGTTTCATGGGGTGCAGAGCCCAGCACCACTCCAGGTGGCTCAGCCCTGGGTTCTTTGGCCAGACTGACAAGTGGAGTCCCTGTTGTTCATAGAATCATAGAACTGGCTGGGTTNTGAGAAAGCAGAGGGCAGGAAGCAGTGTGCCACCTCTGCTAGGGTATAAAGAGCTGGTAATAGGGGGGGAAGAATTGGAAGTGATTTTTCAACTGTAATTTCAGAAGGAGGGAATGTACAGCAGTGGGCTATTTAGGCATACAGAGATGTTTGACTTATTTTTAGGCAGAACAAGCAAGATAATCAATGGATCTGGAGTCTTCTCCTTGAGGGTGACACAGCTCTTGGCAGTCATCACCTTGTCCTTGGAAAGGCAAACCCGCTGGATTTAGGGCAGGTTTTTTTTTTTTTAATTAACAAACCATTAATGATTTTCATCACATACAACCATGTCTCCCATGTCTCCCATCCTCCCAGCAGCACGACTGCCACGGTCTCTGTTTACAGAGGGTAATTCTCTGCTCTCATGGGATCCCACCTGGAGTATTGCATCCAGTGCTGGAGCCCTGACTACAAGTAAGACATGGAGGTGCTGGAGCATGTCCAGAGAGGGGCCACGAGGATGACCAGAGGGCTGGAACACTTCTCCTATGGAGACAGACTGAGAGAGTTGGGGTTATTCAGTCTGGGGAGGAGAAGGCTCCAAGGAGACCTCATTGTAACTTTCCAGTGGCTGAAGGGGGCAGTGGGAAAGCTGGGGAGGGACTTCTGAGGATGTCAGGTAGGACACAGGGGATGGACTCAAACCAGAGGAGGGGAGATTTAGTTTGGGTGTTAGGAAGAAGTTCTTCCCCATGAGGGTGCTGAGACCCTGGCACAGGTTGTCCTGGGAGGTGGAGGAAGCCTCATCCCTGGAANGGCCCCCGGAGCATTGTCACCCGTGGCCCCCGGAGCACTGTCACCCGTGGCCCCGGAGCATGTCACCCGTGGCCCCGGAGCACTGTCACCCGTGGCCCCGGAGCATGTCACCCGTGGCCCCGGAGCATGTCACCCGTGGCAAGCCTCGCTGCCGTCCCCAGCGCACAAAGCACTGGGCTGTGCCAGGGGACACCGAGACACCCCCTGCTCGGCAGCGGAGGGAACCGGTGTCGTTTCTGTCCCCTTGTGGCTTTTTCCCCCTTGGCTCAGGACCCAAAAGGGGTTTGGACAGAACCTGGCCCGGGGGGTGGCAACCAACGCCGCCTGTGCTGACCCGAGCCGTGAGCCCCTGGGGACACGGCGGGTGGGAAGGGGAGGTCGAGAGGGCAGAGGGGGAATTTGGGCCTTGGTGGTGGTGGTCGGAGGGAGGTGGGGAGCAGAGGGGCTCAGGTTGGTGTCCTGGGTGCTTGCCGTTGGCGGTGCAGTGTTGTATGGAGAGGGAATGAGGGAATCGGGCTCCTTCTGTCACCGTGAGCCATCCTGATGGCATCCCGGGGGGAAAGGTCCCCTGGGGGATCGGTGGGGGGTTCTGTCTGCTTGGGAAGCCCGTGGAGAAGGGGCTGATGCTGTGATGCTGTGAGTCTGAAAGCAATTCTGTTGCTGGAGAAGGAGCTGGAGTTGCATTAAAAAAAAAAAAAAAAAAAAAAAAAAAAAAAAAAAGGAGCAAAATACATTTCTAACACTTTTTTTTTTGAAACAAAGTGCCTGCTCCCGTTCTTTGAATTTAGCTTTGTCCTGTTTACCCTACAAAACCAGCAGCAGAGGTGGGTGTGGGGGGTCTGCCTCCCAGGCTCTGGGAGCAGCATCTCTGCTCCCTGCCCGACGGCGGAGGCTGTGGCAGAGCCGGGCTGCTCGCTGCACCCGGAGGGGCCTCCTAAAACCATCCCCCTCTGGGCTCCTGCACTCCAAGAGCTCCGGAAAGCAGCCACGCTCCGGCCCCTCGGCAGCTGGAGGTTTTCCATGCCCGTCCGAGGAGAAGGAATGAACCCAAAAGCCTCACACCGGAGCAAAGCTGCTCACGTCAGGGGGTACCTGGGTGCTGGCACCCTGTCGAGGGTGCCAAGACACATGTCACCCTCCCTCCCAGTAGCTCTGTCCCACCAGGTCTGTGCCTGGAAATCTCCTGGTGCTCTCCAGCCAGGAAAAGCCCCAGGAGCTGCTGCTTGCTGTGGGATGTGTGACCCTGAGTGGCCGTGCCCGCAGCCCCAGGATGTTGGGGTGCTGATCCTATAAGGTCAGGTTCAGATCCCCACAGAGTTTGGGAGGTTTGGGCAGCCCCAGCTCTGACCCCAACTTTATTTCCACGAGCAATTAGGGGTGTTAGAGGCCAGCCCAGCTCTGCAGCAGTTGATGAGGTTAGCAGGAGTCGAGCCTGGGCTGCTCTTTGTCAGCCTGATCATTGCTTCGGGGGTTTTGTGTGCCTCAAGTTGGTGGTTTCAGCCTGTCCCGGGGAGCCATGGGGACTCAGCAGCCTGTGTCATGGGGGATGCTCAGCAAAGCACCGCTGAGAGTTTAAGAGGCTGCCTCAGTGTTATGACTATAATTATCTTACGTTTTATTTCCTTCTTGCTGGAATTATTGCAACAAACAGGTTTGTGACTGCTTGCAGATTCCTCTCTCCTGCCCCAGCCCAGTCCTGAGCTAAAAAGTTCTGTGGAAACCAATGTTTTCTTTTGTTTCTGTTGATTTCTGTAGTAAAACACACTCTCATCCCCCCGTCCCTCCTGCTGTCTGCAATGGTTTTATTTACATGGACAAGTTTCCCAGCAGGACTGTGTCTGCTGCACATGCTGGCTGAAGGGCAAGTCCTGGAGAAATTAATCTCCTTAAAGAGCACCGAGTGATTTATTTTTTGGCTGCAGGAACAGATGGCCAGGAAAGTTACACCCTGTTCAGAAAAGAAACTGGAAGGAAGAATATAAAAGGAACCACATCCTCACCCCTGGAGCACCCAGCTGAAATTTGCCACCCTGTGGGCACCACCCAGTGTGGCTCTTCCTCGGGCAGTCTGCAGGATGGAGCTGGTGGCTCTTCCTTTGCTGGCAGATGACAACACCATCTCACCCTGATCCTTNCAGACCTGGTAGCTCCTTGCAGGAAAATCTGGATTTGATGGTTCAGACTTAGTTCTGGCAGAACGTGGCATTTGACTGCAAGGAGCTACCAGGTCTGACTAACTCGGTTGCCCCAAATAAAACCAATCTGAGGGCTGTGGTCAGAAAAATTTCATAGAATTGGCTGGGTTGGAAGGGACCTCAGAGATCATCAAGTCCAACCCTTGATCCACTCCCCCCGTGGTTCCCAGCCCATGGCACTGAGTGCCACATCCAGTCTCTTTTTAAATATCTCCAGGGATGCAGAATCCACCACGTCCCTGGGCAGCCCATTCCAATGTCTGATCACCCTCTCCGTAAAGAAATTCTTTCTAATATCCAACCTAAACCTCCCCTGGCACAACTTGAGACCATGTCCTCTTGTCTTGCTGAGAGATGCCTGGGAAAAGAGACCAACCCCCCCTGGCTCCAACCTCCTTTCAGGGAGTTGTAGAGAGTGATGAGGTCTCCCCTGAGCCTCCTCTTCTCCAGGCTGAACAGCCCCAGCTCCCTCAGCCTCTCCTCATAGGATCTGTGCTCCAGTCCCTTCACCAGCCTGGTAGCCTGTTGCTGGGGGGGGTTGCTCACTCCACTGCAGTGTCACCCAAACCCAGCTGAGATGCCAGCACAGGAGCTTTGGGTGCTCAGCTGCAGCATGGCCAGACAGATTTACCCTGGGAGTGGGGAAGTACCCTGGGAAGGCAGCTCCATGGCTGATCCTATTGCAGTTGGGGGCTGAGAGATGCTCTCCACCTTTTCTAGGCAAACAGAACCAAAAAATCACAAACCTATACATCTGACTCCAACACCAGCCTTGATCTGCTTTGCCTCCTGCCCTTGCAGGTCCTCCATAGCCCCCAGCAGGTCCCCTGCTCCTCTGGCCAATGTTACTGGGGGAGGAATGATGGTTCAAAGGCTGCCTGCTTCCCCAAGTCACGCCTCAGAATAACCAACCCCTGGGCAGAGGCTGATCCTCCAGTGTTGGGGGAATACTCCCTATAAGGATCTTAAACTCCCCCTCCAGTGACAGCCTCCCTGAGGATTTCTCCCTGACAGCATTTCACTCCCATTAATGTATTCAGTGTTTCTGCCAGCTGCGTGCCCTCTTTCTGCCAGATCCACCCAACCCCCTTTTCAGCACTAAGGAAGCTTAAAAAGCAAAGCTCAGGGTGTGTGGCATCAAAGGGAAGGGTTAAAAAAAAGTGGTTCCTACCAGCTTGGGAACAGTTACAAAGGAGGAACTTAAAAATTAAAATATGCATCCTTAAAATAAATCTGACAGTAGTTTCTTATCTTAGCTGGCACGTGGCTCTGCTCCTGCTGCCCGGGTTTAGCTGCAGGAGCTGGAGGTGGAACTCCTTGAGCTCAAGCCTCTTCAGGGTCCTCCACATCCAGTCCTCACTGGGACTCTGGGGAAACTTATTTCCCACCCCATTTTTTGAAGACTGAGCACTGGAGCCCCTCAGAGGTGCAGTGACAGAGGGACAGAGGTAGAGGGACCATTTTCTCTGGGTCCTGCAGGACCCCAGAACATCTGATGGAGGAACAGAACCACAACAACATCACCTTGCAGGCCAGGTGGCTGGTGGCAGGGCTGTTTAACACAAGGCCAGGTCCCTGCAGGTTTCCATGCAGTGGGGGATGTCCCCTGCCCTCATGTGACATTTGGGTGTTGGGGTGGGTGCAGAAGTGGCACCCATGGCACATCACACCCATGGCACCCATACACCTGCTCCCTGGGCAGCTGGAGCTGCAGCTCTGCCTGCTGAGGGACCTGGACAACCACCTCCTGGACAAGGGGAGAAGAGTTTGGGCTGGGACAGAGCCCAGAGGTCTGCACACAGGTCATTGTCCAGGGATGTGACATGTCCCCTGCTGCTGGCAGTGCTGCCACCTCCCCTTTAGTGGAGGCACCAGGGACGAGGTGGCCCATCTGTGCCCCACCTGGGCACACTAGAAAAACCCCCACACACACATTCTCACTTCCTCAGCAAGCCCAGATTTAAGAATACATTTAATTTTGCTGCTTCTCCAAGTGTCAGCTGGGTCTGGAGATTCCCAGTGGAAAGCAGAGATCCTGCAGAGTCTCCTTCGCCCAGCCAGGAGCAGAGAAACCTGCACAGCTGGAGACATTCATCCTCACCAAAAAAACCCCAGTGCCCAGCACCCTTCCCTGCTCTTTAAAAACAAGTCCATGTGCAGGAAAGGCTACTTGGCTCCAGCCCAAAGCTGCCAGCAAAATAATGAGTAACTCCTCGACAGCTGGGCTGAATTAATGGGTAACAAATTTATTTATTCCCTTTACAGTTTGGTGTTTGGTTTTCATCGGGGGGTTTTTTTGTTGTTCTTTGTTTTCTTTTTTTGTTGTTGTTGTTTGTTTTGTTTTTGCAGGGAGACAAATGGAAATTTTAACAGTTTTTGGTTGGTTTGGGTTTTGTTTTTTTTTTTCCCCTAGCTGTGCATGGAACTTTTGGATATACAAAAATTTCCAATGGGCCATCTAAACCCAGCATCCTCCTTCCCCGGGGGGTTGCTCTGACACTGGATTAGGAAACCCCAAAAGAACAGAATATTTTTCCAAGTAAATGGAGTTTTTGCTGAAGTCTGTGGGCTTGGAGGACTTGCTGCCACAGAACTGGGGATCTCCCAGCCAGCTGCAAGTTCTCCTGGAAGCCCCAAACAAGTTTGAGTGATGTGACTCAGACACAGCTACATCTTATATTTTGGGTGTCCCAGAACTCCAGAAGCCCCCAGGAAGGTCCCCATGGCCCTGGTGAGGTCCCCATCACAGCTGCAGGAGGTGGGGGAGGTTTGGAGGGTACAGGGGGGGGTTGGAGGGGGGACCAAGGGGTGAGGCCACCACTCACCTGGAGCTGGTTCAGCTCCTCGCACCATGGCTTGCCTGAGTCCTGGTTTGGGTTTGCATCATCTTGCCCTGGGGATTTTAGATGGATCGAGGTCAATCAGGTTGGGAAAGATGCTGAAGATCTTGCAGTATAAAAAGCATTTTCAGGGAAACAGGGGGGTTTGTGGCAGCAAAGACACGGGTGGCATTCACCAGCCAAAGCTGCTGCCCAGTTGGCTCAGAGGTGAGGATCTGAGCCCTTTCTGCCTTTTGCTGTCCAGAGGTTGTCCAAAACAATGTCTCAGCCAGTGATCTCCTCCCATGAGGCTCAGTTCTCACCCAATGCAAATACCAACCTGAGAGAACATCACCTGTGGATTAAGCCATCTCCTCAGTGCCACCTGCAGTGTCCCCTCCTGCGTGCCACCTTCTGGTCATCACAACCTGCCTTCAGGGCAAGGAGAGGCTGCAGTTTGCTCCTGGAGAAGGACATCTGAGAAAGCACACGGGGTCTGGTGACCCCAGCACCCTTCATCTGCCTGCTTTGGTGTCCCTTTGCCAGCAGACAAAACCTTTGGGACACCAGGCAGGGACCCCCAGGTAGGTCCTGCTGGAGGGTGGGCAAGGAGGGGCTGCTGGCAACCCCTGGGTTCCAGCCCTGCTGGGAGGGCAGGCAGCTGCCCCCCCTCCTCTTTACCCATCCGAGAGGCAGTCCCCTCAGCAGTGTTCCCAGCCCTGCTGCTGAGCATGCTGCACGCCTGCTTTTGGTGTTTATTCTCCTGGTTTTTGGCAATCCACCAGCATCTCAGCTTCCATTGATTCTTGATGCCTCCTGCTGCCCCCAGGGCAGCCCCTGCCAAGGGGGTGAGACCCCGAGGTGGGACCCCAGGGCTATGGAGCATCAGAGATCTCTGTAGGGCTGGATCATCTCCTGCAGTTCCCACCCAGCTCCCACCCCCATCACAAGCTGCCTTTCCCTGAGCCAGGTGGGACCTGGGGGCTGGCACCCACCACCTCCAGCACAGCAATGGGAATTCCTCTGCCTTGTAGCAGTGTCACCTGGGAAACACTTTTTCCACCTCTTTTCCCTCCTCTTGGGATCACTTGACATGACTCTGAGCACTTCCCCCTTCCCACCCACAGGTTGAAGTTCTGCTCTGGGGGTGCTCGAGCCAGCTGCAGGTCCCCAGCGAGGGCCACCACTCCACATGTCACCTCAGCAGCTTCTCATCCCCGACCAACCCCTCTCTGGAGCCACATGAGGAGCAGCAGCTTTGTCCCTGTGTCACCATATGCAAGCAGAGTCCAGAAAAGGCCAAGAGTGTAGCCAGCTAGAAGGCATCTCCTGGCTCAGCCCGGAGCTTATTAACCTGGTTTGTCACCATGGCACCAGAGCACATCTTAAATGAAAGGCTCAGACTCCTTGCAAAAGGAACATCTTTACACAGGGTGGTGGGTTCTGTCAGCTCCCAGGAGTAAACCTGCCGTGACACCCGAGGGCAGCTGCCCCAAACTGGGGTTCGAAACAATTTAGGTTTTACCACAAGGCTGAAAAAAAAATTTAAAAATCCCTGATAACTGTCTTTGGTGGCAGCAAGGTTGTCAGAGCAGTGCCCCTGGACTCAGCCTTTCTGCAAGCCCTGCCTGAGGATGCTCACACTGCAAAGAAAAGAGGGGGGGGGAATGGGATTTTCTTCCCCTTGCAGAAAGAACACAGAAACCCAGCGAGCTGATCACATTTTCCAAGCTGTCTTTTCTTGTGCTCAGCTCTGGTGTGAGTTGAGCAGGATGAGAAAGGCCACGTTCAGCCCGGAACACCAGTGCAGGTGGGGGAGCCACCAGCCAGCCCTCCATCCCACTATTCCCATCCCACCGGAGCAGATGGGCAGGAGGAGCTGGTGTCACATGTCACAGCAGGGTCTCCACAGGCCCAGCTGGTCCTTCTTGCTGGGCTGGGATCCTGCTGCCAGGGTCACTGTCAGGGGAGTGGGTGGGATGTGTGACACAGGCTCCCCCCTGAGCACCCTGCCCCTCAGAACCCTCCTAATTCCATTGCAAGAATGTGGCCTGTGAGCTCCCTCACCTTTTATAAGCTCTCCCATGAAATTCCCACCCGTGTTTCCCTTTTTTTTTGGTCCATTTTACTGCCTGTGCATCAGTGCCAGTTTAACCCCAGCAGCAGCTCAGCCCCAGGCAGCTGCTCACCAGCTCCCACCCAGTGGCACTGGGAGAGAGGGGGAGAGAATCAGAAAAGTGAGAAAACTGCTGAGTTGAGATAAAGAGAGTTTAATAGGTAAAGCAAAGCAAAACAAGGGATCCAGTCACCACTTCCCAGGGGCAGGCAGGTGTTCAGCCATCCCCAGGGACATCAGGCTCCATCCAGCCTAAAGGTAACTCGGGCAGACAAATGAGAAATAACCTGAATGTCCCCCCCTGCCTTCTTCTTCCCCCAGGTTTGTATGCTGAGCATGGTGTCACCAGGTAAGGAATATTGTTTGGGTCAGCTGGGATCATGTCTCCTGGCTATGTCCCCTTCAACCCCTTGGGCACCTCCAGGATGCTGGCTGGGGGGGAAAGGAGCAGAAAAAGTCCTTGGAGCTGTGTAAGCCCTGCTCAAGCAAGGACAGAAACATCCCTGCCTTCAGCACAGATCCTAAACCCAGTCCCACAACAACCACTCTGCAAAAAATTAACTCTATCCCAGCCCAAACCAGCCAGGATCAGCCACTCCCTTGCCCTGCCAACCCTTTGAGACCAAGCAAAAGTTGTGGAGGGGGATTGATTGTGCTTTGGACATCCTGGATGCAGCTAAACCAAGGGTCAGACCCCTTCTCCTTCTTCCTGTCCTTCCTTCACCTGTTCCCTGTTTGCTTCAGCATCCTGGGAGGATTCCATCCCTTCCTCTGCCTGTGCTCCTGATCCATGCCAGCCTGAATCTGTGTGTTCCTGCCTCCAGCTCCCGACTGCTCCTGACCCCAGGGTCCAGCCTGGACTTTCCCAGGGCTGCCCTGCAGCCTCCGTGGTGACGTGAGAGTTATTGGGGGAAAGGGGGGAGGAACCTGGTATCAATTTTTCCTGTATATTTGTATATATTTAGTAATTTTACCTATTTATCATTCCTGTTTCATTAAAGTTGTGTAGTTTAGTTTCCAACCCATCAGTCTCTTTCCCTTATTCTCTCTCCTTTCCTTATCAGGGAGGAGAGGGGGATTGATAGAAAAATCTGTTACTCGGTTTAACTGCTGTGTCAGTGTTAAACCCTGACAAGGAGATAGGAACTGGATGAGCTTTAAGGTCTCTTCCAGCCCAATCCAGGCTGGGCCAGGGGCTCAGCATCCTCCCACCAAAGAATTTTCTCCTAAGATCTGTCTCCTCTCTTCCAGTCTGAAACCATTCCCCATTGAAACCATTCCACACCTTCCAGCTTCATTGCCCTCTGTTCTGCACAGCCACCAGGAGACCACAGAGCCCCAACCTTCCTCACCACAGTTCTGCTCTCTACAGTCTCCTGTTGGCTCCTTTGCAGAGACAGGAACATGCCTTCAGCAGCAGAATAAATACCAGCTGAAGACCTTTTGCTAAAGGCTTTACTGACCAGTGGAAACCTCTTAGTGCTTGGCCACCCCCCACACACACATATTTCAATTTATCCAGTTTAGGCCAAGCATCCCAGTGCCACTATAGGGAGAGAAAAAGGTCTCATTTTATTTACTGCAAGAAGAATAGGAAAGAGGCAGTAATCTTGTGCACAGAAAGGGTTTGAAAGGGTCCCTAAAGTGAAGACTATATAAATATATGCTATATGCTGCCATGTGCAGGAAGGAGTTGACATTTGCCACCTGAAGTGCCAATCCATAGCCAGGGGCACCAGAAACTCATCTGGAAAGAGTGACTCTCAAAACATCACACACATACATGGAGTCCAAAGCTTTTGTCCAGAGGAGACCTTAAAATTTGAAGGCTAGGGTAGACTGATTGCTTTTCTTCCAGATTTGATCTAGAGTAACACCAGGTGAATTTTGAGGTGAGAGGAAAACTTCTACCCCTGCAAAGTGTCCCCAGGTGCAGAACTCATCCCAGCACAGGGGGTGGCTGCACAGACACAGCTGCATCCCTCGTTTTCCAGTTGGGATGTTGTATAAATCAGGGTACACTGAGGCACTTGTCTGGGGTTTCTGGACATCCAGAGCATGTTGGAAGAGTTGGTCTAGAAGGGCTGGTAGATCTCTGGAAAACCTGTGGTAGATATCTGGAAAATGTGTCCACTGAGATTGTGTAGAGCAGTTCCCCAGCAGGACCAAAGGAAATTCCATAATCTGAGCTGAAGGGGAACCTTGTGAAGTCTGCCTCTTCTGGGCCAAGGGAGAGGACCTTGAGATATGCACATGGGTGTCTGCTCATCCTCTAAGGATACATGGAGTTTAATATCAGAGGACAGGGGCTTAACTACAGAGGAAGAAGCACTGAAAAGGTTAAGAAGGGATTTAATATGCCAACTATCCTTTGAGCAAAAAATATAGGCTAATCATTATAAATGGAGTAATAAAACATCAAAAGTGGGAGTATGTAGAAGAGGGACAGAGGAGGGTGAAGCAATGAGCAGCCTTGCTCCTATAAACAGGAGATAAAAAATTGGGCAAAGAGATGTCATCAATCTGAGGACTGTTTTCAAAACATCATACCCAAAACAGCCTTAGAGTCAACTTTTAGGGGAGAGATGGTCCCACCAAGAGGCACTATAGAGGCTGTGACCCAGGAGAGATGGGTCAGGTGGAGAGCTGGGGCTGCTGTACCATGTCCCTTGGCTTGGGGACTTCAGAGCTATTGTCACTGCACATGGTGATGGGAATTCATTCCTGNTTACCATCCAGCTGAGCTGCTCTAGTTTCAAGCCTGCATCAAACATGCAAGTAGGAGCTACCCTATTTTTGGAACTGACTTGAAGGCAAGACAGACTGGAAGAACTCCACTGGGAAAGCCAGTGTCATGTTTAAACAAACTTAACAAACCTCAGAAAGACTGGTGCAGACTATATTCAGTGTTAGTTTCTAGAATTGCTGTGTCCTCCATAACCTCACTCCCTCAACCCTCCTCTAGAAACTAACACTGAATATAGTCTGCACCAGTCTGTAGCAGTCCAGGCAAGTCTGGCATTCACTCCTCTTTCCCACCATTTCATAAAACCAGAATACTTTCAACAAATCCAGAATACCAAGCAGCAGAGCAACAGGCAGCAACTCTTGGCATGTGCATCCTTTTGGTGCTTGATGTGTTCCTCTTCAGAGTCTTTACTAGAGCATGAAAGATTTTTATAGCCTAGAAGAAACAAGTGGCCCCCACCATAGCACAAAGAGCAGCACTTACCTGGGCTCCCCTAGAGTAGGATCTGAAAATGGTGCAAAATCTTCCTTGCCCTGATGTGTCCCTACAACAAAGAAATGTTACAGCTATGACATTTGGAGAATGTAATCTCAGAGTCCACATCTCCTACTGGACCCAAAAATCAATCAATCAATCAACACTGATCTTGTCAGATCTTTTTAGTCCATGCACAGAACCCAAGCTGCTCAGCACAGTGGTTGGGTGTTTTTTGGAAGAATCAGTGGGTACCTCATCACCTTTGGTTACAGTCAGACACACTCCTGAGGTCCTTGCTGTCACTGTGCTTCCCAGAGAACCAAAACCACTTGGTTCCAACACTACCTGATGATCCATGAGGATACATGGATCATAAAGTCACTTTAGTCCTTTGGACAAGGGATTTTCTCTCTAATTCCCTGCAGCCAGTGGGAGTTCAGAGTGAGCCTGCAGACCCCTCCTAATCAGGGATAACTGCTGACCTACTGTAAAATGAACATAAGCACTCAGGAGAGGAGAAGCTGTCTTGCACTCTCTAATTCCACTTCTTCTTCCAAACATGCTTTAAATGAAAATGAAAGGAATTATCTTTATGCTTAGATCTCTGACAGACCTGGTCAATCAGACCTGACAGAGAGCTCAGGAAGAGGAGCAGGGAAGAGCATTTCTAGCTGTCCTGGTTTGGGCCAGGATAAAGGTGATTTTCTGGTTTGTACTTTTGCTTTCAGCTCAGTCTCTTGTCAGTAGCTGCACTTGCTGAAATGAACAGCAAGTTTCTCAGACAGTGTCTGCTTCTGGGACTGATCCCACTGGATGTTTATAGTTACTGCCAGAGCCTGGTGTGCAGAGCCAAGGACACTGCTCAGCTCTGAGGAACATTTTACCCTGCAGAAGGAGTAAAGAGGTCCCACCTGAACCCCTCCTCTGGGGAGGCCCGAGACAAGAGAGATGCCAGAACTGACCAAACAGAGGATTCCATCCCATACACCTCATACTCAGTATAAATTTGAGGGATCACGAGGGTCAGACCTTTCTGCTTCCTGCTCTTCCTTCACCTGTTCCCTGTTTGCTTCAGCATCCTGGGAGGATTCCATCCATTCCTCTGCCTGTGCTCCTGATCCGTGCCAGCCTGAATCTGTGTGTTCCTGCCTCCAGCTCCTGACTGCTGCTGACCCCAGGGTC
Source organism: Florisuga fusca (assembly GCA_038090715.1). NCBI lineage: Eukaryota > Metazoa > Chordata > Aves > Apodiformes > Trochilidae > Florisuga > Florisuga fusca. Next base: position 1,779,016 of record JAAWXA010000038.1, read on the forward strand.
CAGCCTGGACTTTCCCAGGGCTGCCCTGCAGCCTCCGTGGTGATGGGAGAGTTATTGGGGGGGAGGGGGGAGGAACGTGGGATCAATTTTTCCTGTATATTTGTATATATTTAGTAATTTTACCTATTTATCATTCCTGTTTCATTAAAGTTGTGTAGTTTAGTTTCCAACCCATCAGTCTCTTTCCCTTATGCTCTCTCCTTTCCTTATCAGGGAGGAGAGGGGGATTGATAGAAAAATCTGTTACTCGGTTTAACTGCTGTGTCAGTGTTAAACCCTGACAAGGAGATAGGAACTGGATGAGCTTTAAGGTCTCTTCCAGCCCAATCCAGGCTGGGCCAGGGGCTCAGCATCCTCCCACCAAAGAATTTTCTCCTAAGATCTGTCTCCTCTCTTCCAGTCTGAAACCATTCCCCATTGAAACCATTCCACACCTTCCAGCTTCATTGCCCTCTGTTCTGCACAGCCACCAGGAGACCACAGAGCCCCAACCTTCCTCACCACAGTTCTGCTCTCTACAGTCTCCTGTTGGCTCCTTTGCAGAGACAGGAACATGCCTTCAGCAGCAGAATAAATACCAGCTGAAGACCTTTTGCTAAAGGCTTTACTGACCAGTGGAAACCTCTTAGTGCTTGGCCACCCCCCACACACACATATTTCAATTTATCCAGTTTAGGCCAAGCATCCCAGTGCCACTATAGGGAGAGAAAAAGGTCTCATTTTATTTACTGCAAGAAGAATAGGAAAGAGGCAGTAATCTTGTGCACAGAAAGGGTTTGAAAGGGTCCCTAAAGTGAAGACTATATAAATATATGCTATATGCTGCCATGTGCAGGAAGGAGTTGACATTTGCCACCTGAAGTGCCAATCCATAGCCAGGGGCACCAGAAACTCATCTGGAAAGAGTGACTCTCAAAACATCACACACATACATGGAGTCCAAAGCTTTTGTCCAGAGGAGACCTTAAAATTTGAAGGCTAGAGTAGACTGATTGCTTTTCTTCCAGATTTGATCTAGAGTAACACCAGGTGAATTTTGAGGTGAGAGGAAAACTTCTACCCCTGCAAAGTGTCCCCAGGTGCAGAACTCATCCCAGCACAGGGGGTGGCTGCACAGACACAGCTGCATCCCTCGTTTTCCAGTTGGGATGTTGTATAAATCAGGGTACACTGAGGCACTTGTCTGGGGTTTCTGGACATCCAGAGCATGTTGGAAGAGTCGGCCAGAAGGGCTGGTAGATCTCTGGAAAACCTGTGGTAGATATCTGGAAAATGTGTCCACTGAGATTGTGTAGAGCAGTTCCCCAGCAGGACCAAAGGAAATTCCATAATCTGAGCTGAAGGGGAACCTTGTGAAGTCTGCCTCTTCTGGGCCAAGGGAGAGGACCTTGAGATATGCACATGGGTGTCTGCTCATCCTCTAAGGATACATTGAGTTTAATATCAGAGGACAGGGGCTTAACTACAGAGGAAGAAGCACTGAAAAGGTTAAGAAGGGATTTAATATGCCAACTATCCTTTGAGCAAAAAATATAGGCTAATCATTATAAATGGAGTAATAAAACATCAAAAGTGGGAGTATGTAGAAGAGGGACAGAGGAGGGTGAAGCAATGAGCAGCCTTGCTCCTATAAACAGGAGATAAAAAATTGGGCAAAGAGATGTCATCAATCTGAGGACTGTTTTCAAAACATCATACCCAAAACAGCCTTAGAGTCAACTTTTAGGGGAGAGATGGTCCCACCAAGAGGCACTATAGAGGCTGTGACCCAGGAGAGATGGGTCAGGTGGAGAGCTGGGGCTGCTGTACCATGTCCCTTGGCTTGGGGACTTCAGAGCTATTGTCACTGCACATGGTGATGGGAATTCATTCCTGTGTCCAGAGAGAAACTCATTCAAGGCCTTCTAGTAAGGGACACGTGCTCTAATGGAAACAGTCAGAGGGCTTTTCCCTGGAGAATGTCCCTGCACGTAGCCACAAACCCATCCCATTGTTCTTCAGTTCTTTTCCCAAAGTTTGTTTTTCTTGCATCACCTACAGGCCAAGCAGACAGAGCCATCCACTGCTGACCAGGATCAAGTCCTTGCTGGTTTGTCCATAGGATGTACCTGCTGGTTGGTTTGATGGGAAGTTTTGGGGTGGGACCATCCTCCTCTTCCATGGCTGCATGGTGCAGTGTGCTTCAGGCCCTAGCTCCAGCTCCTAGGAGAGACATGAGCAGCATTTATTTCTTAAGTACAAATGATCTACACAGCCTCCTGGGGGAATATGAGCAGGAAGAGGCTGCTCAGTGCCAAAAAATCCCCTTCTCTTTCAGTACTCCCTGGTGGGATTTTCTCAGAGTTGCTCTGTTGGGGTGGGAACTCCCTAGAGAAGTTTCTCTGGGATATTAACACTTTGCAGCCTCCAAGTACAACTTGCTTCCGCCCACGGGCACTGTGGAAGAGCAGTGCAGCAGAGTTTTGTGGGCAGGCAGTAAAAATCACAGGTTTGGGTTGCATCCAAAGTTTGTAAGTCCAAGGCCACATCTTCTGGTCCAGAACTGACCTGGGATCTGGCTGTGATGGCAGTGAGCATCCCACCCAGAGAACACAACATCCACGGGCAGAGAAACTGAGGTGTGTGTAGGAAAGGTGGAAACATTGCAGTGTAAGGAAGAGGAGAGCTGTGAAGGTCATAGCGGTGGGAAAAAAGGGATTTTCCCCCAAAGAGGTCAGGGTCTTGTCCAGAAGAGACAACATGAGGGTCCAACACACTCATTGGCCTGGAGGAGCAGCCTTGCAGACCTGAAGGATGGAAGTGACAGAGAGCTCTGGGGTGAGGGATGGAGCAAGACAAAGCCCAGGATGGAAATTTCAACTTTTAGAATCAGGAGGTGCCAGAAAACAGATGGATAAGTACAAATGAGCCTTTTTTTGGAGACTGGAGATGCTCAAGGGAGGTAGCAGCATGCTCCCCACTGCAAAACCAAGGTCAGGTTGGATGGGGCTTGGAGCCACCTGGGCTGGTGGGAGGTTTCCCTGCCCAGGGCAGGGAGTGACACTGGATGAGCTTTGAGGCCATTTCCAACCCAAACCAGGCTGGGATGCTGTGATTCTAGGAAAACCTCCCTGCTAAGCCATCAGTTTGTCCCTGGCACATGTTTGTTATTCCTCAGCCAGAGCCTCTGCGGGTTTGAGCTGCGGAGGGGGGAATGGGGCTTTCCCGGGCTCAGCAGGGTCTGGACTCTGGATTTGATTGCATTTCAACCATGCCTCACTTTAATCTTTGGCCTTTCAGCCTCCAGATCCTTGGCCAGCAGACAGAAAGCTCCCAATAAGCTGTTAAATGGTGGTTGTAGCCTCGCTGTTGTGACGGCTGCTGCCAGCCTGGCAAACGTCGGCCTTCACCCTGCCGTGGGGGTGGGAAGCAGGGTAAAAAAACCCAAACCCTCTCTCGACAACCAAGGCAGGATTTTATTACAGCTTGTGTCACAGCAGAGAAGGACGAGCTGAGTCACTGCCAGGTACAGACAGTGGCTCTGAGTCATGGGCACAGCTCGGGCCCTCAGCGTGGCCACAGCCGCTGCTTCACCGACTGAGGATGGCAGGGACAGCAGAGTGCAAAGAGCAGGGGTGTTTTACTGCTGATAACAAAAATAATGCAACCACAGGGCCAGCTCCAGCCCCAGAGTGCAGCCACACTGCCCAGACTCTGCTTAGGTGGAACTTTTTCCTTTGGCACTGCCCAGTGCCTGTCTGGGGGTGTGTGGATGCTCGCTTCTGCAGCACGTTGGGCCAGAATCTTCTGCAAGTTTGCTTTCACAGGAAACCCTTTGAAGAAAAAAGCAGACAAAATGAAACAATAAACCTAAAAAAAAAAAAAAAAAAAAAAAAAAAAAAAAAAAAAGGAAAAGAAGGGTAATTTGACACAGAGTTAATAAAGGCAATGAATAACCTGCCAAGTAGCTGGGGGACAGGCATGACATGAAGCTATCACTCCAAGTCTCTGCATCCTTGTGAGCACCACCTCATCTCCTGTCCTTGTCCTTCAGTGACACAGAATCTTTTAAATCAGAAGTGCCCAAGCAATTCCCATTCCTCTGTGTGCAGAAATCACCTCGCTCAGCCCCAAAATACATCTGTGAATGTGGGAGGAGTATGGCAGCATGCAATAATTAACATTACACAACAGCTCAGGACCAGAAGCAAAGGATAAACTCGGGGCTGGATAGAAAACAAGCTGGGGTGTGTAGGATGAACCAGCCAAGATGGAATTCAGCCACAAGCTCTTCAGTCCTGTGTGTGCAAGCAATCTGGTGCTGTGGGTTTGGATTCTTTTTAGGAAGTCACGGTCCTGGCCAAGGCTGGACTGAGAGGTGAGCTCCAACTTGACTCCATGCCCTTGACACCAAAACCTTTCTTAACATTTTCAGGTTTCCAGGAAGCCTTGGAAGAGTGCCCAGTTAGCCAGAGGGCTTCTTAGAAATTGGGGAACCAATCACAGTTTGGGAAAAAACATATTAGTGCCTCTTGGCAGGCAGGGTCAGGTGAGTCACTCCTGGAAACCCAGCAACCTTCTCCCACCCCTCCCAGTGTCAAGCTGGTCCCAGGTGAGCTCTGGCTGGTGGATTGGTGCCATGCAGGACTGAAAAGGCTTCATGGCTGGTGCCATGAAGCAAAGATGTCCAATGCTGCAGCAAACACAAGCAGCCCTGGCTGGCAGCTGCAGGTCGGTGCCTGCTGGAGCCCTGGGAGGTTGGATACTTCTGCTTCAGGAGCTGGTAAGTTCATTTGTACTGAAAGGGGAGGACAATTTGCAGGTGGGACCCTGAAGCTTTGCAAGGACCAGTGCTGCTGATCAAAGCTGATAGCAGAGATGATGGGGCCAGCTCGGGTCCTGGCTCGTGCTGGGGTGACAGGGAGTGGGCACAGTGAGACGAAGCACCAGGAGCAGTTTGCTGGTGGGAGCAGTCTGTCCTTCCCCAAAAGAGCCAGTGTGGGGATAGCCAGCATGGGCAACCAGACCCCCATGAACCCAGGGATGTCACTGTGATCAGTATCTGCTGGTGTCTTCCTCCATCATGAGGATTTCACCTACCTTGTACAGAGGGATAAATGTGCTGCCAGCCATGTCTCGCAGCATGGGGAAAGAGCCTGTGATCCTGAGCCCAGGAAGGAGTCCACATGTGCACGAGGTGCTGCAGGACACGGGGTTGGGAGCAAGGAGGTCCTTGCAGCAGCAACCCCTAAAATCCCTGCTCATCAGCATCCCACCTTGGCCATGGAAGGGCTTGGAGCAGCCCTGGCCGTGACTGACAGCTCTGTGTTCAGCAGCACCAATGATCAGCTCCTCTTCCCCAAAGATTTTTCCTCCTATTTTTCTGCCACTGGAAGCTCTTTAGCTAAGGACAGTCCAGGCTGAAGCTGCTTCTCCCGCAGGGAGGGAAGTGCTGGCCATGAAAGCTTTAAGCTCATTAGCTGCCAGGGGAAGGGGGAATTATGTTGATTTGTGTGGGAAGCTCAGTGGGAGCAGCCTTTCTTCTCCAGGCACCACCGACAGAGAGATCCCATCTTCCCCCCCCCCCCCCCCC
>JAAWXA010000038.1:1784599-1797583 GCA_038090715.1 Florisuga fusca
CTCCCAGCTCAGGATTAAGGAAAAGTACTGAGGAGGAAAGAGGAGGCTGAAGAGCAGCCCTGCTGGGGGCATCTCTGGCAGACTCTGGGGCCTCCACAATAGAGGATGGGACTGAAGAGGAGCACGAAGCAAAGGGCTGAGGGAGGAGAGGATGAGGAAGGGGGATGGTGCAGTGGTGGGGCTCACCTGGGGTGGGCTGACCTGCACAAACCACTCTGCAGGGACTCATTTACACAGGGCTTTCCATCCAGTTTGTAGCTCCATCAGGATAGGCAAAAATAGAAAATAATCCAGTTGCAGAAGTTGCAATGAAGAAGCCCAGCTGAGTGGGAGGCTGCAGCGTCACTGCCCTCCTGGGGCTCCTGTGGTCCCCTCCAACCCTGGGCAGGCCTGTCCTGGCCACACTGCCCTGGCCTTTGTGGCACCAGGTAAGGGGGACTCTGTCATGGGGTGTCCTGCAGCCCTGGTGGCAATGGGGCCTCAGCAGCAGCTTTCTACCTGGCACTACATGTCCTCTGGGCTTCCCCGGGTGGGACCAGACCTCTAACACCATCCTCAGCTTTCCCCAAGCTTCCCAGGTGGAACCAGATGCCAAGACTTAGTTTTCTCTCCAAGGAAGAACAAACAATCCATGAAGTTAAAACTGATTATCACTAGCAAAACCAGAGAGTGGAGATCTGGCAAGGGTCTGTGGCTTTTCTCCTGACCCCCATCTGTTGGTGAGGGTCAAGGCAGATGAGTTTTTCCTGCCCACACCTCCAGCAAAACTTCCCTCCTCCTCAGGCAAAAAAGCTCCTGGCAAAGCTGTGACGGGGGGAGCAGAGCCATGGGGCTTCTCCTCTGGCACTGTCCCTGTCCCCAGAGGATGCTCCTGGCAGGGGCTGTTTCCCTCCCTGCTCTGGGGAAGAACAACACAGGCCCCTTGGCCACACAGTGATGTTTTGGGGCTCTTCTGGCAATCTGCTAGCCACAGGCTGTGCTGGGAGCAGGGCGAGGTAATTGGTGAAGATGAGACTAATCTCATTTTTTTTTTTTTTCCCGTGAAAGGGGTGTGAAGAAGAGAAAAGGAGATGGACTGGCAAATTACCAGCAGGGCTGCTATAGTAACACAGCTTTAAAGATTGCCTGGTCGGCCTCCTTGGGGCTATAGAAAGCTCTTTGGATTGTTCTGTAGTTTTCCACTTTCTCCTGAGGCAGGCTGGCCAGGGCTGCCTGGTGCTTTCTGGCCACACTGGGACCCTCTGTACACCCAGCTCACCCTCACCCCAACCTGCTGCCTGCAGGACAGGGGCAGCAGAAGGATGGGTGTTGAGTCTCAGGGATGTTTGGTAACATTTCTCCATTCTAGGCCCTGGGTAATTTCAGGGAAGTACCTTCACTTACTTATTTAATTTTTGTTTCTCTCTCATTTATTTTACTAATTTATTTCCCCATAGGGCAGAAGCTAAGAAGAAAGAAGCCTCAGCCAAGGCTGAGGTGTGCAAGTCTGTGGATGGTGAACATTCAGGGCTGGGGTTGGCACAGAGACTTGAGCCATTAGGAGAACCTTTGCCTGACATTACTGTCAGGTTCCCTAAGAGTCATTTCCCACCCCTAACGTGGACAGTTTCTCTCCTCTTTTGAAAGGAAAGCCCCAAACTTCCCAGAAGCAGTGCAGTGGTCCCGGGCTGAAGTGCTGTCAGGTGCACTTGGACAACAGAAACCATGGGAAAGAGGTTTTTTTCCTCCAACCTCACATCAAGCTGCTGGAGGCTGCACTCACCAGCTCTCTTTCTGAGCAGTTCTCCAGCCCTCCCAGCTGCAGGGCAGGATGCTTTCCTCTGCACACTCAAGACTGAGCCTTGTTTGCAGCACAAGCTCCAGGTCAGATATGAGGCTTGAATGTATTTGCTGGATAAACAAGATTTAACAGGATTTCTGACTCTGAGAACTGCTCCTGAAGCCCTGCCCTCTCCTGGGACTCCTGCTTGCATTCTTTTCAGCAGTGGTTTAATAGACGTGGAGGCATCTGTATTTTCTGTCTTTGTTTCTTTGAAGTTCACTGGGATGGAGAAACACTCAGGTTTCATTTCTGCAGGAGGGAGAAAGTGTTAACAAGCAAACCTCGCAGAGGAACCCAGGATAATTTAGTAAAAACCAAAAGCTGGTGTGAATTCTGCCATGAAAAACCTGAAATCAGTATGTGTGCTGGCCTGCAGCTTCAGTTCAGGAGTTTGCAGCTACACACCGTGAATCCAGAGAAATAATCAGTTTTATTGTTTATTAAAAAAGCACATAAGGCATGATTTTAATTCACATGAGGCAGATGTTGTCCCTGTGCTGAAGAGTTTAGAGTCATCTAGATGTGCAGCACTATACAAAACCAAGCACAAGTGTAGGAAGAACTTACTGGAGCAGGTGCTGAGCCAGCCAGGGTCAATGACAACCCCTCATTAGCTCCTGTAAGCATCAACAAAAAAGCAAAACACTCACCAATGTGTTCAGTTCTTACTAAAAGAGCAAGAAAACTCCAGAGGTATGACATAAAAGTGGGTGCACTGGAATAAATACCCACCTGCAGCTGGTCTCTGCTGGAAACTGTGATCTGAGCACGGCCCAGAGCAGCTTTTGGGGAACCATGATCAGGAGAGGAAAAGGATGAGGAGAGGAAAAGGATGAGGAGAGGAGAGGATGAGGAGAGGATGAGGAGAGGAGAGGATGAGGAGAGGATGAGGAGAGGATGAGGAGAGGATGAGGAGAGGATGAGGAGAGAAGAGAAGAGAAGAGAAGAGAAGAGAAGAGAAGAGAAGAGAAGAGAAGAGAAGAGAAGAGAAGAGAAGAGAAAAAGAGAAGAAGAGAAGAAGAGAAGAAGAGAAGAAGAGAAGAAGAGAAGAAAAGAGAAGAAGAGGCCACACAAGCCTCCCAAGAGCTGATGCTCATGCCTCTGTCAGCAGAAAACCTGCTAAGAAGGATACCACCAGGGAACTCCTGATCATTTGCTCCAGCACAGGCATGCAAGCCCAGAGCCACCACTGTACTTGGAGCCTAGAAGAGGACCTTGAGACCTGCTGTAAATCTTGATTTATGGGAGGCTCCTCAGCAGCTGGAGGCCCCCATATGCATTTCAGAGAGCTGATGAAGAAAGAACATCCCTGGCTCTAACATCAAGGTTGTTTACTCCTCCCTGTGTGTCTCAGATGGAGCACATCCATCTTCAGAAGTGACACCAATGCCTACAAAGACAGCAAAGCTGTAACCAGAAACTTGTGGATGGAGAGGAGGGGATCATAGTACACACCTCAGTTATGCTGCTCTGTAATTTCCTTCTGTTCTTCTGTAAGTGGAGGGAGGCTCCAGCCTTCTGCTGGTAACCACAGGCACAATTCCCAGTTATGACCAGACCTGAACTCCCAGTAGAGCTGAAGAAATAGCTCTGTGCAATGGAGCCTTCCTAGCCTGGGCCCAAGAGCCACCAGCTCTCCCAGCCTGCTACTTCTGGGAGAACAGACATACCTGGAATGCTCCTAGGAGGATGCTCCTAGTTTCAGTAGCACTCTTTTTTTTCCTTCTTGTTTTAATTAAATTATGCTGTGCCCAGAAGTTTCCTCTGTTTCTGTTATGGAATGTTTCAGAGCTCACCAGGATGTTATTCATTGGTTTGGAGGCTTGTGAGCTGAAGGGTAAATTTTTATTAACATCTTCTCAGGCACAAGGACTCAGCCTTGGGGTTTCATGCATATTTACACTCAATGCTAGACTTGCAGGGGTGTTCTCTTTGACATTTCACTTGTCTCTCTGAGAACCTCTGGCTTAAGCAATGTGCAATATTCAAGCAAAAACCAGATAAAAAACAGCCTTTGGCTAAGAGACAGAGAGCTGAGGACCTGACATGGAAGTTCTGTCGGGAAGGAACTAGGCTCCTGCTCCCTAGCAGCTTGTGAAGTGTACAGTTTCTCCACCATCATAAGGAAGTCAATGCAAAAAACTTGCCTGTTGAAGGCAAAAAAATGCTTTCAGAACTGGATATTTGTAACTGGATCCCATTTTTGCTCTAGATCCCACATGTGACTTTGGGCAAACCCAAAGGTTTTGCTTTCCGTGCTGAGATCCCCGTGCTGAACCCGGGAGCTCTAGGGCAGGCACTGCAGCACCTTGTGTCAGATGATGGCTTAAAGCATGGCCCTGAGGTTCTGTGATGAGGCATGGCAATGATTCACTGCAAATGGACATGGTCCCTGCTTGGCAGCTGTCCTGGCCTCTGGAACCCATCATCTGCTGCCTCTCCCAACCTCTGCTCTCCTACCAGCCCGGGGTGACACGGGCACAAGCTTTTGTGGCACAACCCTCACCTGCAGTTTGTAAAGCTTTTCAGTTGCCTGGGAGAGGTTAATAATAACACTCTAAAAGCTTTCCCTCGCTCCTTTATCACTCTTCCCTTTTGTGTTCCTCATGTGGAGTAAGGAGAGGTCAGTTGTGTTTCTTTCCTGAGTGTGTCTCACGGCGTGTCCCAGCCAGCCAGCGTTAAATGAACCTGTGTTAGCAAAGTCCCAAGGTAACTATAGTAACTTCTTTAGCACTTACAAGCCACTTCAGAGAAAATTGCTATCAGCAGACACAGGATCCATAGGTCCTGACTTCAGCGAGCTTGTGTGGTGGAGGCCAAGCCAGATCCCTCTGGAAGAGGGGAGAGCCAGGGCTGCGTGTCAGGCTCAGCTTCCAGCAACTCAGCCCTGGTTTTTTTTGTTCTGAAGGCTGTCTTCCTCTCTTAAACTCCAAGCTGAAATCTAAATTAAAACACTTAATCTTCAGTTCTTCAGGTTGCAGAGACAAAAAGCTGTAAATCTGGAATGGGGTGTAAGATCAATCAGTGGCTAGCTCCAGCCACACACCTGAGGTGGCCAGTGGTGCTGGGACAAAGGACCAACTGAAGTGCTCATCTCTCCCCCTCACCTCTGCTGAGCACAGTGCAGAAGGAAGGGGAGGTGGGTGAGATCTGAATTTCTCTGTGTTCCCCTCTCAGGTGACACCTGGACCCTGCTGAGGAACGCCGAGGCCACCAGCCATGAAGGGGCTGCAGTATTGTCTTCACCTTGACACACTCAGCACCATGGGTCTTCTCTTGGTTGTCAATTTTGCTTGAAAAAAAAAAAATGCCAAGCTGATATTCAGTTTTCATGTGAGAATGTTTATTGTGCCATCACTAAAAAGCTGGGCTGGGGAACACTGCCACCAGCCAGATAGCAGGGGGGAGAGCACAGCCCCACAGAGAGCACAACCTGCAGCCTCGTGCCAGAACCATCTCCAGAAAAGGCTTTGTGCCACCCTGGGAGTAAACTCCAGCTTGTCAGGCAGCAGGGCAGACATTCAGCAAGCCTAAAATCATAGAATCAGAGAATGCTCAGGGTTGGAAGGGACCTCTGGAGATGATCCAGCCCAACCCCCCTGCCACAGCAGGATCCCCCAGGGCAGGACACACAGGAACACATCCAGGGGGGTTTGGAAAGGCTCCAGAGAAGGAGACTCCACAACCTCCCTGGGCAGCCTGGGCCAGGGCTCCCTCACCCTCACAGGCAAGAAGTTTCTCCTCATGTTGAGGTGGAACTCCTGTGGTCTGACTTCAACCCATTATTCCTTGTGCTAGTACTGGGCACCACTGAGAAGGGATTGGCCCCTTCCTCTTGGCCCCATCCTGTTGACCTGGCTCCATCTCAGTCAAGGTGGGAAAGCTCTCCCTATGCTGGTTGTTTCAGTAGCATTTGTTGGCTGCAGCAGGGGTTCCCATCTTTTCTCCATGTTTTGTATGTGTTTTGTAGACGGGGTGGGTCACAGACACTCTCTGCCTTGGCAGTCACAGATGCTGTGTTCCCAGCATCTGCAGTTGCCAGCCCTGGCAAATACATAAATTTTCATCTCTCCAGTACCTGTATTAAATGCTTTTTCCTTTCTCATGAACAGGTTTTCCTCAACTTTATGCTCTTTGACTTGATCCATGCATGAAACCAACTCTTGCTATAAAGCCATCTCTGACAGCATTCATCATCTCCTCTTGCTCCAGTGGGTGGTTTGGCCACACCTTGTTGGCTTCCACAGCTACCACATTCCCCCTGCTTGTGGGAGAACCCATGCCCTGTTTGTACAGCTCTTCTTCCATCCAACAGTACAAACAGTTTTAGATGTTCTGCTGAATCCCATCTGCACTTTGTCAAATGGCTACTGGTCATTTAGCCATATGCTGTCTCTCTGCCCCTGAGATCCACTTCTCTGGAGACAAGCTGTCCATAAAGAGCTTCCCTCTGCTTGGAGATAAATTCTTTCCAAAGTTCTGGGGTTTGCTAGCCCCACAGTGCAGCTAAGAAATATCCAGGCAAGGCTTTGAGTCATGGCAGGATTTCACAGACACATGGATCCAGCAGTATCCATACACAATCCCAGTGTTGCCTGGTGTGGTACCTGGGTTCTCAGCCCACCACTCCAGGGCACATCACCAGGTTTGAACATCCCACTCTTTCTGTACCCTTGGAGCAGGTCACTAAACCACAGTGCCTTCCTTCCACCTTCAACTCAGGAAAATGTCACCAGGTGACTCTCACTTCCCACCAGTAACCATCAGGTGGTCACCTCAAGGATGCTGGTGGCCCCACGCCTCAGCTGCATGACCAGAAGACTGAGGGAGGTTTTTCTACATGTGTATGAGACTTATGCAAGCATATCCCTGCTTGATGGCCCTCATTACCCATATGTCTTGGTCAGAGAAGCTGGCAGGGTAGTGACTGAGACTGAGACCCACCTCGACTCTTTCCAGTACAGCTCCTCAGCCTTGCCAACTACTGGACTTGGTTCTGATGTCCCACGTTGATGTTTTTCTCACACAAGTTGTTGATTCCTGGGGAACACCTACCAACAGTGCAGACTTGAGGTGAGGGAATCAAAATTGGATTTCAGAAAAGAGAATCTCCCTCTGCTCGAGTCACTCCTGGGAAGGTGGATCTGCCCCTTCCACCCCAGTGCCATCTGTGGCTTTGCCACTCTCCTTCCACACAGGTCCTGCACTTTTCCAAAACACGGTACTGTCCCTGCCTCTGCCCTAATTCAATGGCATCACATCATCCTTCCTACCAGATATGAGCTCTGGAAATGTAATGGTTTGCTCCAGCAATTGAAAGAAGCATCCTCTGGGACTGGTATGATCTGATTAAAGAAAGCACTGAAGTGCAAGACAGCAGCAACATTAATGAGCCTGTCTGACAAAAAGATGAGGCAGGAGAAAAACAGTTTGCCTGCTGGCTTTTGAAATTGAAGCTGTGCTGTGGTGATGAGGATGCAGAATATTAGAGGGAGATTAGAAAGGACCAAACCAGGATGGGTCACATCATGCAAACACACGAGTAAACACCTCGTGCTCTTCTTCAGGGAAGCATGGAAAGGATCTGGGGAGCCACTGGTCACGCAAAACATGTTCCTGAGAAGGAGGGAATGCAAACTGTTCTTCACAAATGCAGGAGCAGGCAACCTTCTCGACAGTGAATAAAAATTACTAATCAAAAGAATTGTAATTAAAGCAATTACCATGTGCTCTGCATACATACATCCTCCATGTTTCATCAAGTCTAATAGGGCACAGTGCTGGGGCTTGATGCATAGGAAATTGCTGGTTAATCACCGGGGAATGGGCAACTTCCTCACCCAATCTTCAGTGAATGACTTTTGCACACTCCTTTGAACGCAGTTTGCACCAGTTACACTTATGGAGAGACTCTCCAGTGAAGTAAAGGTGCTTAACAAAGTTACTGTTCCCTGCATGCAGCAAAACGAGTCTTGGAAGAGCTTCACATAGGGTTCAGCTTCACTGAAGCAAAGTTCTTTGGTGAAGGCTAGTGTGGTGCTGCTGGTTTTTTGGACCTCTAGCAGCCTGGGATGAAGGTGCCTGGGGCTCCCCAGCATAGCCCAGAGCACTGAAGGAGCCACAGCCCCTTCACCTAACACTTCCACCAATAAACCCAACTTCTCAGGAATTTCTTTTCTTGCTTCTCCACCTAGCATGGACCTAAGACAGCCCTGGAAAGTTAGGTTTCAGTTGTAATTACAGATTAAGAGGCTGCCACAGCCTCATGGTGGTCCTGTAAGTGAGGCAATCACTCCAAAGCATCTGAAGCCTTTCAGTATTAACCCTAACATATACTGTTTGGGGTTTTTTTTTTCCTACTTGGATTTCCTTCTTGGAAATGGTTTCAGATTGGTATCTTGAAAGCCCATCAGGAAAGCTTTATCCCTTGAAGACCTTTGGTACAAGAGACCTGGCAGGCCTTGGGATCTCTTTTAGGAGTTGTTCCTGGTCACTCTGTGGTCAGGACATCAGCTCCTCAGGGTTACATCATCAGAAGTGATGGAAAAGTCAGGTGCCATTCTCTGGGATCACTTGGATTCCTGGCAATGTGTGTTGGAAGTGCTGAAGGTCAGGTTGGATGGGTTTGGAGCAACCTGGTCTGGTGGGACACGTCCTTGTTCCTGGCCCCTAACATCCCCTCTAACCCAAACACTCTGGTTCTGTGATTCTAAGATGACTTTGCTCTCAGCCTGGGGATGTCTCACACCCATCTGAGATGAAGGGCAGCAAATGAAGCTGTCACTCAGCTGCAAAGAGCACCCAGAGCAGCATGGAACAGCACATTAGAGGCAAAATGGACCTGTCAGAGATGGGGGTGAGGTGCCTCTTTGGGAGGAGAAGCTCCATGTTGCCTCTTTAGTGTCATTTTCTATGGGTGCCTCAGAAAACCACTACAAGAAAGGGCTTCAGAGTATAGTTTTCTTTCCTTGCTGGGAATGTTTCCAGATCACTACCTAACAGCATCACCACAAAGAAAATGAAATTTATAAGTACTGAAGACAGCTCTGGCAAGAATGGAATATTGTTTAACCACAGAGTTGCTGGTAGCATCAGGGAAATGCCAGTGAAAGCACATTCAGAGGTTTTGGCCTGATCCTCACCCTCCTGGTGCCATCAGACTCCAGGGGGTGGGAAGAAGTTGGGGTGGTGGTTTGGAAGTGCTCGGGGCTGCAGAGAGGAGCAAGGCAGAGCTCTCTGCCTTTCCCTGGGCCATGGGGAGCTGCTGTGTGCCACAGACAGAGCAGGGGGTTGGCAGGACCCACCAGGGTGGACACATGACTATGAAGAGTCATAGAAGCAGAACAACAGGATTTTTACAGCAAGCACTTATTTAAACTGATTTTTTTAAAATCCACAATGAGTAATGTTAGAAATGGAGTTTGAACTCATTTTCTTTCTCCCTTCTCACTCATGCTCATCCGTGCCTGACTCTTCTTTTGCTGTCCACATACTTGCTGGATCCAGTTTGGGGCTCCCCAGTTCCAGAGAGACAGGGACCTACTGGGGAGAGTCCAAGGCAGAGCTATGAGGATGATGAGGGGACTTGAGCATCTCTCCTGTGAAGAAAGCCTGAGAGCCCTGGGGCTGTTCAGCCTTGAGAAGAGAAGGCTGAGAGGGGATCTCTGAATGTCCATCAATACCTGAGGGGTGGGGGGCAAGAGGAAGGGGCCAATCCCTTCTCAGTGGTGCCCAGTACGAGCACAAGGAATAATGGGTTGAAGTCAGACCACAGGAGTTCCACCTCAAGGTGAGGAGAAACTTCTTGCCTGTGAGGGTGAGGGAGCCCTGGCCCAGGCTGCCCAGGGAGGTTGTGGAGTCTCCTTCTCTGGAGCCTTTCCAAACCCCCCTGGATGTGTTCCTGTGTGTCCTGCCCTGGGGGATCTGCTGTGGCAGGGGGGTTGGACTGGATGATCTCCAGAGGTCCCTTCCAACCCCTGACACCCTGTGATCCTTCAGGCTGCCCTTTCTCCATGCTGTGCCCTCAGGGACAGTCACCCTCCACCTTCCAGAGTCCTCCCACAAACTTTTTGCTTCCTCAATTGTGTTTGTTGCTCTTCCTTCCTGTTGCAGACACATTCCCCTTCCACCCCTGCTGATGTCCTGGCTTGGAGTTTGCTGGTGTTGGGTTGCAGATTCCTTGGAAGGGGCCTGGACCTTGCAGCATGCTGGCTGTATTCCTGCCAGCTGTCAGGAAGATGTTCTGCAGGCTGAGCTCAGGGCAGCACTTTGGGTGCATTCCCATGCTTGTTTCCTTGGCTCTGCATGTCCAACTTCCTTCTGTTACCCCCTCAGCCAGCTTGCAGAAGTCACTTCTCATTTTGTAGTTTGTGAAGCCAGAAAAATAATCATCAGCATATCAACCACTTCCTCTTTCCAAGCCAGGATTCCCTGACAAATGTTTTATTTCACAGGATGTTTAAAAAAAAAAAAAAAAAAAAAAAAAAAAAAAAAAAAAAAGATTTCCCCAGCACACTTTGGGTGAACCAGCAGGACCTCACCTGCAGCCAGGACTGCTCAGGACTGCTCAGTGCTACTGTGCTGCCAACAAATGGTAATTAAACATAGGGATGATTTTGCATAAAGAGATTTTTTATTTAACTTACAGGGGAGCGAGAGGAAAGCTGGTTCAGCAGCTGAGTTACTTGCCTGTGGTTTGTGTGCTGCAGATTTCATTTCCAACGTTAAGGGTGTAATTTGTGCCTGAACTGACCCCAGCTGGTGTGTTTGGAGACTATAACAGTGCAGGGCAATGCCACCCACACAGTGTCTGATTCATGTGTCAGAGACTCCTGCCCACCCCACCAGGACCTAGGTTTGGTGAATTAATTAATGTCTGAAATTAGGCTGGACATGTGTCAGAATCATCAGATCATTTATGTTGGAGAAGAACTTTAAGATCACCAAGTCCAACCATTAATCCAGCACTGCTAAGTCCACCACTAAACCACAGAATCTGAGACTGGTTTGATCTGGAAGGGATCCTAAAGCTCACCCAGTGCCACCCCTGCCATGGGCAGGGACACCTCCCACCAGCCCAGGTTGCTCCAAGCCCCATCCAGCCTGGGCTGAGACACTGCCAGGGATGGGGCAGCCACAGCTTCTCTGGGAAACCTGGGCCAGGGGCTCAGCACCCTCACACCAAACAATTTCCTCCTAAAATCCCATCTCAATCTCCCCATGTCCAAAGTCCCTCCCCAGCTTTCCTGGAGCCCCTTCAGGCACTGGAAGGTGCTCTAAGGTCTCCCCATTGCAGCCTTCTCCTCTCCAGGCTGAACACCCCCAACTCTCTCAGCCTGGCTCCAGAGCAGAGCTGCTCCAGAACTCAAATAATTTCTGGGCTGAGCCTTCTCTGGACTCCCTTCAACAGCTCCATGTTCTTCTTTTGCTGGAGACTCCAGAACTGGAGATCTTTAGGGAAGCTCCCCCACTGACCCACTGCAGAAGACTAATGAATATGAACAGAAAGAGGAGCCAATGCCCTTTTTCTAAACTAGATTTTAGGCATGGCTGCACCTGTACAGAGCTGCCTGAGCCTTTGGCTGATGCCTCTCATTGCAGGAGGCAGGCATTTTGCTTGCACTTACTCAGAGAGGCAGTTTCTGGGAAGAAGACTGAAACAAAGGCAATTGGAAGGGCAAGAGGCAGGGAGTCACTTTTTATGTCACAGTTAACTCAAAGCAGAGAAAGTGACTGTGACCTCCAGTGATGCATCCTCCCTCCTGCCTCGGGGACTCTGAGAGGAGTTGCAGTTTCACCCCCCTGTCTCCATGCCTGCAAAATATTATATAAAAGAAGAACAAAGCGGATTATTTGTTTCAAATGGAAAACAAAGAAATAAATAAATAACCAATGAGCAACCAAAAATCATTTTCTCATAAATTGCCCACTTTGCTTTTGCTTCTCAGCCACTGACTTTCCACTGCAGAGCAGTTCATCTGTCAGCCTCTTTCTTACCCGTGCCATTCTAATTAATAAGAGGGTGGCCTTCCAGTTTGAGTCTGCTTTCTGTTCTAGTCAAATTGTTTAGAAATGTGCTACTGATTCGTTTTCCTTGCAATCAGACCCAGCAGTCAGGCTCTTTCCCACACTTGTGCAGTTTGCTGTGCAGAGGGGTGATGCCAGTGCCGGAGATCTGCAAAGCAAAGGGAAAGCAGTTGGCAAAATACATTGGGGGATCTGGAACTGTATTTAACACCTGCCATTATCTGTTTGCAGGAGACAAAAGACACGAGGGAGAACAGTTTTTAGCTGTCTGGGGAGAGCTCAAAAGGTACCTTTCAACATTTCATATTCCACTTCTTTTTTTTTTCCATTAAAAATCCAGGTCTCTGAAGACCTACCTTTCCAATTCGCTTCTCAAGTGTAATTTAAGACACCATGAAATCCTGGCATTTCAAAATTCAGGGAAATGAGTTTCTGTGGTGGCTCTGCAGAAATGTGTTCTTTGCTTAAGTGGAGCCTGAAAAGTGACAGAGGTTTTTAACCCCTTGTGTTTGCAGGGCTTTGAGGCTTGATGTTTCACGAGAGGTGCAGGTGCACCACTGTTTGCTTCTTGGAAGATGCTGTGTTCTCAGGGCTCAGACTGCCTGGGCTGTGTTTAATCCAAGTCAAGTCACAGAAGATCGTGTTCCAGCCTTCTAATCACCATCCAAACTCTATTTTGACATTTGCTGCTGCAGAGAAAACATTGTCTATTTGGGAAGGAAGAGTACAGCATCTCTTAATGTGGTAGGACTTGGTCCAAGGTCAAGCCAAGAGGAGAAGCCAGCAGGTCAGAGTCCAGAGCAGAAAGGGACATGTTCAAGCATGGTGATAGCTGTGATGTAGCTCATGCAATGGCCCTAAGGGCAGGAACCTGAGCTTAAAGGCAGATCTGGAGATCCACACAAGGCTTCTCACTGCTCTGTCCTGCACAAGGAGCCCAGGTCTGGGCCATCTATACCCATACCAGAGCTGGCCTTGGACATAACTCCCAAGTAAGGGAAAAGACCATCCTGAGGACCTTGCCAGCAGCCTCCTGGACCTTGCAAAGGGCTGGCTTTGGAGAACCACATGCTGGGAAATGATCCATGTGTCCATGGGTGCAGGCCAGGTGGGGAGTCACCCCTCGGGGGGGGGGG
>JAAWXA010000038.1:1805294-1873462 GCA_038090715.1 Florisuga fusca
GATTTGGGGAGGGGGCACGGTCAGTCAGTCAGTCAGGCTGCGGCTTCCCCGGGGCCTCCCGCTGCGGGCCGGGCCGGGCCGGGTCGGGCCGGTGCTGCTTTTCCCCCCCTCGGGCTGGAGGGTCTCTGGGTTGCACTTTACGGGAGGTGTCTGAGCACTCGGGTGCTTAAGCCCCAAGAGTTAAATGTGGATTTGTGGGGGGGGGATAAGGCATCTTTGAGTTTGTTTGGCGCAAGTCGATGTGAGAGAAACCCCGTTCCAACCGGAGCACAAGCGGGTTGTACTCCTCAGGTTGCCCCGAGCGGTTCCGAGGCTCCATCCATCCATCCCTCCATCCATCCATCCATCCATCCCGGGACATTCAAACCCTCCCTGCCCGCCTCCCGCCCACCCTTGGGCAGGGCTGGGGGGTTGGGGGAGGGGGTGTGAGCTCCGGGGGTTTCCTCCAGCCGAACCCACTCTGATTCTGGGAAGAAACAAATGGGATTTTTCCCTGTCTTAACAACAGCCTGCCTTTGGAAATGGAGTTTTTCCTGAGCTGCCCAAGTACCCCCTGCTCCGGGGTCATTCAGGCTCGTTACAGGTGTAACTGGTGTACCCGTGTGGAAGTCCGTTTCTTTTTCATGCCAACGATATTGCTGAAGTTTAACTTCTGAAAGGAGGCGAGGATGAACAGGATAGCAGCATTCCAAAGTTTTTATTTTGGTAGGGATAGCTTTTTAATCGAAGCCAGGTTGGATATGTGCTACCACTGGTGAGACACTGGATGTTAACGTGTATCAGGCTGGTTGTTCATTTTATACACCTGAAGTGCTGAGGATTTTAATATATGAACAGAAAAACCTGTGGTAACACAGCAGCAAGCATGGCTTGTTGGACCCCTGTGGAATCTGCAGGCTCCTCTTAAAGATCCTGCTGAAAACCCAGGTAACCTTCCCTTTGCACACTGAAAAACCTAAACTGAGTAACAGCAACTTTGAATTAGTTGTCTGTAAACTTTCTGTTGGCTCTGCAGTCTCTAAGCCCAGACTGTTTCCAGGTCTGTGGGCTGGCAGCCTCAGAGAGGGGTGAGGTTGGATGTGGCCAGTCCCTCAGTTTTTTCCACTGGCTTCATCTGCAGCTGGGAAGAGCTGTTGCTCTTATCTTCTCAGGGAGAAGTGCAACACGTTTCTTCTCTGGTCTCTCACTGAAGTTCTGAGTGAAAAACTGGAGCTGAGTGTGAGATCCATGAGGCTTTCCCTATGTGTAGGTTATAACCAGGAGATGTTAAACACCTAAAGCAGAAGAGTGGGCCAAAGGGGAGAAAATACTAATGGGAAAAAATATTTGCCTCATTCAAATACTTTAACCTCACCCTGACTTTTCAGCCATGTTCTATTTTCATTGTAAAAAAAGAACTGAGAACTGCATCATTCTCTCAGCTTATGCCTTTGACCCCTTAATCTAGTGAGGTGAAGTAGCTCTGGCTTTGCTTCCTTCATAAATAATATGGAGTGGTTTAATATATGTATTATAGTACTAGCTTGATTCTACTTTTTGGTTTTTATTCATGTAAGAAAAAGAAACTGACAAGGAACTAGTGGAACCAGGGTAAGCAATGCTAGTGTGTGCTTGCTGCTTAGTATGGGGCTCTCTAGTAGAGTCTCTGTCTTTTATTCAACTTTTTTTAGGAAAATGTCTGTAAATAAATGTCCTAAGTATTATCTCTTTACGTAAAGTCTTCAACCAGATTTGAAAAATACAGCCAAGAAACCTCTCATAAAGACAATGGGTCTTCTGTAGTCCTCTAATTTGTGAGACTCACACTTTCACTTCAGGATTTTTGGAGCCCTCGTGTGTGCAAAGAGCACGTTCAGCCTTTTTGTCCCCAGAAGGGGCTTCTCTTGCTTGTGTGGGACTTCTTCCCAGAGCTGCAAGGGGCTGACCTGGAATAGGGCAGTGTTGGCATCTCTGCTGTGACATGGTTTTGAAAGGTACAGCATGAGCTAGGAGTGATTCAGGGGCCTGAATCCCCAAAGGGATTCCTTATCCTGGGAGGGGGATCCTTCACTGCCCCTTGCAGGCAGGAGGTGGGGAATGTGGGGTTTTCCCTCCTAACCCCTTCCCCTGGTTGGAATTCCTGCCCAGAGGGGCAGTGTGTGCTCTTCTTGGTCTTGCCTGGTCTGGTGGATCATTTTCCTCTCTTGGCAGAGCAGTGAGGGTAAACCTTGTGTAAATGAGGTGCAGCAAGGTGATGCCTTAGTCCAGGAGTGGTGAAACTCATGGCAGCAACTGGCTTTTGTCTGGAGCTGCTTTGGTGGATCTTAACTTCCTAATCCCTTTGGTCAAATTTCAAGGACTGGTGTCAATTGGGAAGGAAAAGTTGGGGCATGGGGGAGGTTAATGGGGTAGTAGTAGTGAGAGTTTAGTTAAACTCAGTCAAATGGTGGAGTTAGGGCATGGAGGAGTCCTCAGTGGAGAGGACTTGAGGATGAACCATCCCTCCAGAGCCTCTTGGCTTAACAGATGAGGTGGCATGGGTCATTCCTCTGTGGCTCATGGTACTTGATGAAATATGTATTAATGTTGATGCTCTGTAGTGCCTTTTTTTTTTCCCTCATGCTGTGCCATCACTAACTGAGCTGTCCCATGGTTTTCTTTCCCAGTGATTCACTGTAGGTGTTCCAGGTGTTTTTCTTTCCCTTCCAAGCGAAGGATAAGGAAACGGCCCCGAGTCCTGACATTGTTGAGTCTGCCTGAGGACGTTCTGTTCCATGTTCTGAAAGGCCTTCCTGCTGAGGACATCCTCTCTGTCAGAGCTGTGAGTCTGCTCCTGCTTTCCCTCCCTCACCTGTGGTGCCTTCCCAGTCTGCACACAGCAGAGGCTGGCTTCCCTCCTCAGAGTAAACCTGAAGGAAAAGCAAAGCATAAGGGTAGTAGCTTTATTTTTGCTGTCATTAGCAAAACCAAAGAAACCAATAAATAAAACAGAAGCAGAATTTGAGTGCTCTGTGTAATTTTTTTTGTGGGAATTGTCCTGCCAGATCACTGGGACTGAACAAATTAGTTTGGTTTGGCATCTCTCTCACTGCTGGTTAGACAGGAAATATGTTATGATTAACTTGTGATTAATTAGCTCTCTATCTAAAATCAGATTGCAAAGAGCTATTTTTCTGTTGGTCCCTGTGTTTTGATAATTATTACTTTATACTCTCCCCTTGCAGGTGCACTCACACCTTAAATACCTTGTGGATAATCACGCTAGTGTTTGGGCCTGTGCAAGTTTCCAAGAAATATGGCCTTCTCCAAACAACCTGAAGATGTTTGAAAGGTAAGCCTTTAAGAATCAAATTTATCTGGAGGACATGTGAGGGAAGAGACATAATTCCAATCAGTCTTCACTGCAGGTTGGGGTCTGACTGTCCCTTTTTGTACAAGTCCTCGGTTAGGTTGATGAAAAATTGTTCATTTCCTGTGTCAGCTGCAGCTTGTAGCTGCACTTTCTTTACTTGAGCAGGGCCCATGAGATGTGCTTTCTCTGTAAAGGCATTAGTGTTCCATGCTGAAACACAGCACACTAACCAAAACCTGGTCATGGGGTGTCTGTATGAACGTGCAAGTGAAATCAGAAGCTTGGGAGGATAATCCTATTTCTAAGTCTGAATGGGTTTGGTCATTTCCTATGTAAACAGAAGTTAATTTCAGTGTTAAAACTGGTGAAGTTTGAAGGAAGGAAGGAGCATGAGGGCTTGATGCATGTCCTTGGGGGTACAATGTTAAGACATTCTGGCCTTCAGGATGTTGTATGGAAATGGGAAGCAGTCACTGTGAATTGTCAAGTTATCCCAGACATTTCGCAGCACATGAAAAGGTGGCAGCACAAAAAGTCAAAGCACAACTTACCTTTAACTTCTGTAGTGAAAACACCCGTGCTTATGGTTCCCCAGGTTCAAATATCACCAAATTCACAGCCTGGACTCCACTGAAGTCACTGGTTTGAGGGTGTGGGCCTGGGAGCACCTCCTGATTCCATCCTCAAGTACCTTCTCTGTTTCCCATTCAGGGCTGCTGAAAGGGGGAACTTTGAAGCTGCTGTGAAGCTGGGGATAGCCTACCTGTACAATGAAGGCTGTAAGTCTGGAAGCTTCTACTCAAGTCTTTGGGGAGGGTGGGGTGGCAGAAGGAAATGCAGATGAGCTGAAGATGTATTCAGAGATCCAGCTCAGGCTACTTGTCTCATCACAAAGCTGCCACTTTTGCCTACAAAGCTGTTTCTCCTGTATTTCAAATATCAATCCTTTTGTACCCAGGTTCTAATGCAGTGAAGTGCAGAGCCAGTTTGCTCTCTGCAGCAGGGGATTAGGTCTCATTTACTATCCTGCCTCTTCAGCTTCACCTTTGATAGAATCACAGGGTGGTTTGGGTGGAAAGGGACCTTAAAGCTCCCTTAAATCCCCCCCAGCTGAGCCTTGGGACTGTGGGGTGGCTGTTTACATCAGTGTTTTCCAGTGTTCCAAGAATCAATAGAATGGTTTGGGTTGGAAGGGACCTTAGAGCTCATCCAGTTCCAGCCCCCTGTCACAGGCAGTGACACTTCCCACCAGCCCAAGGTGCTCCAAGCCCCATCCAACCTGGAATTCAGCACTGCCAGGGATGGGGCAGCCACACACAGCTTCTCTGGGCAACCTGGGTTTTTTCAGTGCAGCTTAATGACTGCCACCAAACTGGGAGGTGTTCTATGGGAGGGTTTGTGCACAGCTCTTCTGGATGGAGCAAACCAGTCACTGGCCAGCTGATGAATTCATGGGTAGAAGTTACCTTTTGCAAACTTCTGATCAAACTGGGCTACTAATCTGCTCTGTTCCATGGACCACAAAGGACTGATGACTGACAGGAGGAGCCTCCTTGCAGGGGGTGCTGGCAGGGCAGGTCACTTCCATCCCAGTTTGCTTGTGCACTGACAGGAATTAATGGTATTTGCAGAAAGCCACTTCCTTCCCCCCTCCCCCTCCACTTAGGGTTATATGTTCCTCAAGACTTTTCTTTTGCTATCTCCATGATTTTTAAGGCTCTAATGGGAAGACACACTTACTCTTTTTCTTGATTGGATCCTAATCTCTGTCTTAGCCTGACACTGAAACTAGTTCTGCCTTTTTTTTTTTTTTTTTTTTTTTTTTTTTTGTGTCTGTTCAGTGTCCATCTCTGATGAGGGTCGTGCAGAAGTGAATGGTCTGAAGGCATCACATTTCTTTAGCCTGGCAGAACGTTTGAATGTGTGTGCTGCCCCATTTATTTGGCTTTTTATCCGTCCTCCCTGGTCCCTGAGTGGAAGCTGTTGTAAAGCTGTGGTCTACGAGAGCCTCAAAGCAGAGTGTCAGCTGGAGAAAGTAAGTTTTCTTCCTGCCCTTGAGTTTCCCATGGGCTAATAGCTGTGTCTGGTTTTGGGAAAAAGATTTCTTTCCTAAGCTCTTGTTGCTTCAGTGACTGGATCAATCAATTGAATTAATTTATTGCCAAACTACACTTCGTATATTGTGAGTGCTGGAGGGCCTGCACTGCCTCATCTGAGAGATTTAGCACTCAAAGATGGCAAAACCTTGAGAAAAGCAAGGGGGAGGAAAGATTGAAAGGCAAATAAAAGCATAGCCTGGAATGACTAGGAAAAATTGCTGTTGTTCTTCATGTCTCTTCAGCAGTGCTTTGTCTTTATGCTTTCTTCAGGCTCAGAAGGGATCTATTCTCCACTGCTTGGCCAAGGTCTTGAGTCTCTTTGAGGTGAGCAGTGTTTCTGATCTGATATGTTTGGATACTTTTTTAGGTGGTGCTAATGCTGTTTACCTTCATTTTGAATTTATTTTTTTTTTAAATCAGACAAATGCTCTTATATTCCTCAAGGGGCCTAGGAATTTCTGTTCTCATTAATTTTAATGTACTGGTTGTTTAAAGGGACATTATCAACTTAGTTTATTCAATTTTACAAGCAGTGAGATGAATTTTGGCTCAGTCACAGGCTTGCAGTGTTGTCAGGTCTCAGAGGAAGCCTCCCAGTCATCATGCAGATAAAAAAAAAAAGTCCTTCAGTGGCATGTAAGCCAAAAAACTTCTGCCCATTTGAGGAAAATCACTTCTTCCTGAGCCTGCATCCCCAAAGGGCAGCACTGAGTGGATGTGGGAGCCCCCCTCGTGGTCTGAAGGGAGCTTGTGAGTGGTTGGTTCTGCTCTGTAGCAGCTTTCTGCTGATCTGTAGCTTCTGAAGTTTTGAGGTGAGCTGCCCAGTTGGCTGGCCAGCAAAAACACCATCCTGCTTTTTGTTCTTAGGATGAAGAAAGAAGGAAAGAATCCCTTGAAATGTTTGAAGAATCTTCAAAGCAGGGTTGTTTAAACAGCTCCTACCTCCTGTGGGAAAGCAACAGAAAGGCTGCTGTAAGTAGTGGGTTTGGTTTTTTTTGTCTCCAAACAACTTTTTCACTGGAACTTCTGGACCTCTGTTATGTGCAATAAAAGAGCTGTCCCTCAGAGCTTCCCTTCTTCCTAAACAAGGGGAGCACTGAGAACTCTCTCAAATGAGCTTTGGTGTCTGCCTTGGTGTTTAAAGTGAGTTTACAAGCAGTTGTAGCTAAGGTGCAAGCAGAAGTTCCTGAATACTGACTCTGCTGCAGGCCTAGGCACTGCTGGCACTGTGATCATATTGCTTGAGGGGAGAGGAGGAGGGGGCAAGCTGCCTGCCTTGTCATCCAGCAATCTGCCAGAGCTGCTGTGCTGGAGTCACTCCTTTCATTTCCTCTGAGTCCTTAGGCAGGAACTGAAGAAAGTTTCATAAAAACACCCTTGTCATTATAATAAGGAGGAGGAGGGTTGCTGAAATAACAGACAGACCCAAAGACAGTGGTTTGGTGTTTTTTTGTGGATATTAGTACTACAGTCTTTGTTGTGTAAAGGGTTTTGAAATTAGTGTGCATTTCTCTCTGTAGATGTCAGACCCTGGCAGATACCTCCAAAGTCTCAGGAAGCTACGGGACTACGCAGCAAAGGGCTGCTGGGAAGCACAGGTAGGACTGACTTTTCCCAGGAAAACAGCCTTTATTTGGCCTTTTCTATGCTGCTGTTGTAAGTTTAGCTGCCCCTTCTCCCTTTAGAAGCAGGATGAGAATTGCTGAGTGATACCTGTATATGCATGTGCATATTTACTCTGCATATTTACTCTAGAAAATACTGCCCATCTGTGATACAACCTGAGTAAAGGTGCATCTTTTGATAGACTTAAAAGCCTGCCCCCCAAATAATGTGTGTTCAACATTTAAGTGGCACTAAGAACTACTGTTTCAAGTAGTTTGCTGTGTGTTTTCTGCAGGAGAATTACAGGGCTATCCTGTACTGCCTTAGTTTGCATTTGGTTAAAAAAAAAATAAAATGCTTTTTTGTGTTCTCTCTCCTACAGATAGCTTTAGCCAAAGCTTGTGGAAGTGGAAACCAACTGGGATTGGAAGCAAAATCTTCCAGTGAAGTGGTGTCTCAAATCTTTCAAGCTTCCCTCCCTATCAGCAAGCAAAGTATCTTTACTGTGCAGAAAGGAATGAATGAAACAATGAGGTAAAAACTCGGATCCAAGAGTCAGACCTCACAGCAGAAACCATTCCCTGTTTCCCTCTGCATCAGCAGAATGAAACAAATCTAACATGAGGTCTGTGGGAAGATGGAATCTTTTGCTTTACTCTTCTGTGATGCACCATGTCCATTCAGGGGAACACATGGCACTTTGCAAAGAGGAAGCATTAGAACCCCTATTTCAAGCCCCAGTGCAGAACTAAAAGGAGGTTTTCTGTGAACTGTGAGTTCTTGAATCTGTCAAGACTAAAAAGCTCTTCAAGAACTAGAGACACTGACTTGGTGGAGCCATAGTCTCTCCCCAGTTATCCTTGGTGCCTTTAGCCTCCTACCTGACATCCCCTTTCCTTGTGCCTGTAGAGGATAGTTACTCATTCCATTTCACTGACAATGTAGGAAGATGCTGACTCTGCAGAGGACATCAGCCCTCTGGTTACAAATGCAACATCCAGTGTGTCATTTTTCTCAGAATTCTTTCCAATTTCTTGGCTTGGTACTTTTGGGTGGAGAAGGGACTCAGTATGTAGTGTGGAGAAGGGTGTTCAGCACAATCTGGATTGCTTTTAACTTCATAGATCACAGAATCCCAGAACACTTTGGGTTGGAGGGGACCTTAAAGATCATCAAGTCCGGGGACACCTCTCACCAGACCAGCTTGCTCCAAGCCTCATCCCAGATGATGTCTCTCTCTTTTTCCTCTCCAGGTACATCCTGATTGACTGGCTGGTAGAAGTGGCCACCATGAAGGACTTTTCCAGCCTGTGCCTTCACATGACAGTGGGTTGTGTGGATCGTTATTTGAAGCTGAGAGCTGTGCCCCGGGCTCGCCTCCAGCTCCTGGGAATAGCCTGCATGGTCATCTGCACCCGGTGGGTCTGGCTGCTGGACAGAACTGATTATTGTACTCATTCACATTCATTTTTTAGGTCATTCCTCTCCCCATTTCCCCCTTGTTAATAATACTGGAAAGAATCATTGGCTTCCCTCTATACTGACTGCGGATGGGACTGTTCACACATAAAAAGAATTTCTGTAAAAGTGACACCAAATATAATTCCTTGAAGGTGACAGCTGTACAGTGGTGGGGTGGTCTAAATGCATTCCATCAGCAACTGAAGTCTTTCACACCATATTACCCAGGTAACCCTCTAAGGAACAACTGCTGCTGAGGTGTTACCTGATCCAGTTTCTTAGGTTCAGATGAACCACGTGACGTGGTGGAAAGTATCTCTTCTGTGTTATTTTCTTTTAAAAACTTTCATCTTAACCTAGGAGGGGTTTCAGAAATGAGGTATTAGGAACATTCTAGTAGGTGGTTCCAGCTTAAAGGTGAAATAAATGAAGCTGCTGGTCTTTCCTTCCTCGTCTTCAGCTGGGAAAGGAACTTATAAAGTTGTTTAGCTCTGATCTTCAGTGCATTCATCTGACACAAAAACAAGTTGACAGGTGGACAAATTCCCTTTCTTCTGAGGCTAATTTAGTATTATTTAATCTTGCAGTTTCATCAGCAAAGAGATCTTGACAATAAGGGAAGCTGTGTGGCTAACAGACAACACCTACAAATATGAAGATTTGGTCAGAATGATGGGTGAGATCATTTCTGCCCTAGAAGGAAAGATAAGGGTGAGTTTGGGAAGTGGATGGAGTATTTCACCCCCGAGGCTGCTGCTGAAAGCAGGCTATTGCAATTAGCACTGCTCCTTGTCTGAGATGTTGGGGTTTTGTGAGTGTTCTCCATCAGCTGGGGGGAGGCAGGCATGTTTCAGAGCATGCAGGTGCAAAACCCTCTGCCTTTCTGTCCAGACTAAACCTTCAGTTTGAAGAGGCAGTTTCTTCTTTTCCTGGAAAATGTTTCAGTGTCAGTGTAGATTTCAAAAAACAAACAAAAAAAAAACCCCAGACCTTAATATAATGAAAACAGCATCTCCTGGAAACAGCTCTTCTAATACTTGGTGCTTATTTTGTCCTTCTGCTCTCCTTTCTGCATTAGATACCTACCATTGTGGACTACAAAGACGTATTGTCAAATGTAGCCTCACTGGAGAGAAGAACTCTTCACCTTTACAGCTTCATTTGTGAGCTGTCACTCCTCAACACCAGCCTTTGTGTGTATTCCCCAGCTCAGCTGGCTGCTGCAGCACTGCTGCTGGCAAAGATCCTGCACAGGCAAGGTGAGGAACCTTAACTCAGGTGGAGCTGCAGCAGGGTGTGTCTGTCTGCCTTGTCTTTTTCAGGGAGTCTTTGGGGTTTTTCAGGGTTTTTTTGGTGTTATTTTGTGTTTAAGGCAAGATGTCCCAGCCACTTGGCTGGGGGAGTGGAAGGGGACAGGGGTAAGACTTCAGAATTAATAGCTTAATTCAGTTTATTTTATCTCTTAGTAGCTGTGAAGATGAGGATTGTTAGAATCAAACTGTGCCAAATTTGTGTTTAAATGAGACTGAAGGTTTCTGTATTGTAGTGTAACTTCCATTTGGCAGGGAAACCTATTCCTGAAGCTACTTGTGAACTTGAATGAACTATGTGCAGACCTAGGCTTGCAAAGATCATGATCTTTATCCCATAAAAAAAAAAATAAATAAACCTGTCTGATGGCAGAACAACCAAGCTTCATGAAATGGTGATGTGTGTTCTTCTCTCCAGCACACCCCTGGACCAGCCAGCTGTTTGAGTGTACTGGTTTCTCTCTTGAAGACCTCTTGCCCTGTGTGCTAAGCCTCCACCAGAAGTGGTAATAGTTTTGGAATTCTTCTGGGAGGGCATCTTTACATCTTCCCAATTCTTTTCCCCCATGAGGCACTGATGCAAGGGGCCAGTTGGGCTGGTGGTGGCCCTGGGTTACATGAAATGGGATGCTCCTCCAGGCTGACAGGCTGCAGCTTGTTTCATTACTGTTTTCAGAAGATGGCAGCTGGCTTCTTGGTGAGCTTCAAAAAGAGTTCCTAGTGCAAGGCAAATACCTTGGTAACCTCAATAGGAATTAGATGCTCCTGTGCTTAGAAACCAAGTGTCCTGCCTCGAGCATGGGCAGCTCTGCTGAAACACCAACTTCCTTAGCATAGGGCTGAGATGGACAGAGAGAAAGTACTGAAATTTGAAGGTTTTGTTAACCCCATTTCATATAATCCATTCTAAGACTTGGGCTTCGATCTTTCTTTCCAGTTTCCATGATGATGTCCCTAAGGATTACAGGCAGGTGTCCTTGACTGCAGTGAAACAACGATTTGAAGATGAACGTTATGAAGAAATAGGAAAAGAAAAGGTGGGTGAGCTCTGTCTCCATTTGTCTGACACCCCCAGCAAAGCTGATGTGTGGCAGGATGTAGTAAACCTCAAGGGGTGAGAAGTGGATTCTAACTTTAGACTTTTGAAGGAGATGATATCTAAATAAAATAAACTAAATAAAGTTTAGTTTTAAACTTGATATGCAGGGACTATAGCTGCTTGTGTTGAGTACCTGTGGCAGGAACATGTACTCTCCTCTCCTAGAAGATGAAAAGAAACACTCTCTTGGCAGAGGGAATGCCATGGCCTGATCCTTACTGGGTTTTTTGTTTGTTTTTTCTTTTTAGATGATGAGTTACAGCCAGCTCTGTTCATTGTTGGGTGTGAAACAAGAGGACCCAGAGCCCAGCCCCTTGCACACAAATGTGGTGGAAATTCAGACATTCCTTAGCTCTCCCTCTGGAAAGAGAACTAAAAGGCCAGTATGACTGATGGCTGTGAATGTATCAGAGGATTAGTGTGAGCCTTTACTCCTCTGCTGTCCTGAGGTTCTTTTCCTAAACATGATTATTTTTTCTGTCATCATCTTAATTTACAAACCTATTAAGAGAGCTGGAAAAGAAGACTTGGCTTTTAATGTGTGAATTCTGGATGTTCTTGCTACAGGAGGAGGGAAGACAGCATTCAGGATGACAGAGGCAGCTTTGTGACTACACCCACAGCAGAGCTATCCAACCAGGAAGAAAGTCTTCTAGACAACTTCCTAGACTGGAGTTTAGATTCCTGCTCTGGTTATGAAGGTGATCAGGAAAGTGAAGGCGAGAGAGATGGAGATGGTGAGGGTTTTATTCTTATTAAAAAAACAGATGAGAGAATTAAAACTGTCCTTTCAACTTCGCTTAAAACAGGCAAGAGAAACCTGAACTTTCAGCTGAAAACCAGTTGGAAAAACTCTTCCCCTTCCCCCAGTGGTTATAATTGTAAAGCTATTTTAGAGGTATCTGTGTTGCTTCAGATCATGGAGGGGTTGTAGCTGCTCAGTGTTTCCCAGTGCCACTCTCTTCAGATACCAATGAGTGGCCCACTGAATGACCCTCTGTGTCAGAAACAGTTATCTGTTTATTTTGCCGACTCTGGGACTGGCTGTTCATTTTCTGAACAGCTCTTTGTGCCTAGCCAAACAGTCTGAGGGTGAAAAGTTACTGTTCTAAAGGAGGGAACTTGGTGCTCTCCCCTCCGGGTGTAGGCAGAGGGAAGGTTTATGCTCTTGCTTGGTGTTTTTCCTGCTCAGTTCTGTACTGAATGCCCTAATCAACCTTTTCCTTTTCCCAGTGACGGGTCCCAGTGGGATCTTGGATGTGACAGTGGTCTATATGGACCCTGCTGACCACTGCTGTCAGGACTCCAGTGATGAAGACAACCCAGCTGGGGAGTGGGCCGGGCAGGCGGCACCGCTGCCCCCTGACACCTGCAGCCTTTCAGCCTCTCTCACCCCCAAAAATCCTAACCTGGAAGGGAGCTCAGGCTACTCATCCGTCAACAGTGCCAGTCCTACATCTTCTGTAGAAGGTGGCCCTGGAGTACCTCTCAAACCTACCTCAGCACTGTCTCTGGGCAGTGCCATGAACAAGGAGCCGTGTCGGCCTCACTACCTGGAATCGTGTTTACAGCCGGGCTGTGCTCGGCCCGGGCAGGGCAAGAGTGACAGAAGGCAAGTCAAGAGGAAAAACGTGGCAGAACACAGTGAAGAAAGGGTCAACTTGGGCTTCTTAAGCCTCTGATTTCTTCCTAGGGTTCTGGGAAACAGTATTCCTGTTGTAGTCCTACAGGGATGATAGTGAATAATTGTCAGTACCTCCAAAACGAGCCCTCTCCCTCCTCCTATGCCTGTCTTGTAATTCTGTAGCTCACTTTTGAGCCATTTCCTTCCTTGATAGCTGCCTTTCTAAACTATTCCCTACTGTCTGATCCTCTGCCAGTTAAGATTCTTCTCCCCATATGAAATTTTATAGCTCATACATCACCAGGTGGTCCTGGGTGATAGAAAAGAACTTGTCACGTCCATTGCTCTGCTGTGAGGCCTGGCACTGTAAAAGAAAGGAATTGACTTTTGTTCTCAAGTTACAGAATGTAACACTATGCTTGAATTTGTCCACTTGAAAGACATTTCTGAGGTCTGTGCTTGCCTCTTCCTTCTGGCCAGGTACTGTCTCACTCAGCTGGTGCTTCCCTCTTTTTTTATGTATATACCATTTGCTGCACTGATACAAGGGTTTTTTATTGATACAATTAAGAGGTAAATGAAGGCTCACTACGGGTCTGAGCTTTTCTTACCTACCTCTAGGATGGTTTTTAAACCCCATTTGCCTCAGGCTCTAGCTGCCATCTTCCCCTCACCTGAAAAATCCTCCTTCTGTGCCTTAATGCTTCACTGCCAAGTGCTACAGGAATGTGATCCTTGTGAACTGTGTGTCTCTGCTGGAACTGTGTGGCTGAGCTGCTACCTCCAGCCCCTGGCTTCATTTCCTTTCCTGTCTCTTGCAGTCTTCCTTGCTATTTCCATCAATTTGTCCTCAAGGAAAGCACCAATCACTTGAACACTAGAAAGAGGAGGTGAGGACAGACAGTCTGTCCTACTGCCAGCCCCAATTCCAGCCTGGCTGCTGGCTCCTCTGTAAGGGCAGCAGATGCTCTTTGTATCAAAAACACAATGCTGCTTCAGTAACAATTTGAAGAAACCACCTCCACTGACCTCAGCCTGGGTTAAAGCTCCTCCAGCCTGTGAGCAGGGGGACCCCAGCCCTCTCTTTACAGACAGGTAATTGAAATACCAAGGTACAAGACTTCCAGGAGACATCATGGAACTTAACACTGGAACTGGACTCCATGACTCTTCCTTTCTTTAGAAAGTTACTGTGGCAGATGACAACAGTTCAGGTACACACAGTGTAGTGACTTTTTTTATAAAACTTTTTATAATATAGATGGCTCCCTGTCTTGCTTCAGTGGCTGGTGGCTCACCCACCTCTTTCACTCACTTTGGGGCTGGAGAGAACTGATGGGAGGGTTGGGAATGGAGTCAGAGTTCAGCTCTGAGCCAAGTTCTTATGAATAAATTCCTGTCTCTGGGATCTTTACATTAGTACCAACTATTATGGGGCTCTAACCACCCGCACAACACTACAGCATGCTCAAAAGGGGCCCACAGAAAGGCCTTGAACATGCCAAACAAACAGAGAGCAGCCTCTAGTGCTTGTCTACAAAGTTTATTACAAAACTGTACTGCCACTGCAAAAAAAAAAAAAAAAAAAAAAAATGGTTACACTGCACTTCTCAGTGCTTCACCATCCAGGAGTGTCTTCACATTAACTTGTGAACAGCAGCAGCTCAAAATTCAAACTTGGGTCACATTAAAATTGGAAGAAAACACTTATAAAACTCTCAGTTCTAAAATAGGTAAAAGTTAAATATCTGCAGAAAACTTTGAACTCTTCTCATGTGCATGTTTTCTTTTTCTGAAAGACACAAAATTATGAACATCAATCAGTTCAGCTGCCTGAGAAAAGTAAAATAGGGATGAGGAGCTAGCTCCACGTTCCTGGGGCTTGCTGCTGAACCCACTGGCCCTGGCTGATGCAGTCCCAGACTAAAATCAGATCTCAATTTTGGAAGTGTTTCAGAGATAAAACAAAGCACTGGACCTAGAAAGCCACCAATTATTGCCACAGTCCTGAGACAATAAAAGCAAAGATGCAATAAACGAAGATGCTTTCTGAAAAGGAAATTGAAGATAGAGCCCAGAGCCTCAGTTCTTTTTTTAAAAAGGAAAGAAGGACAAGAGGGCATCAGTCTGCATTTTGTTAGCAAGTCCCCACCTGCAGACCATTCAGCCTTTGTCTTACTAGCCCTTGTTGTATCCCTCTGAGCACAAGTATTTCCAGAAAAAACAATGAGGAAACAACCTGCTGTAACACAGCCTGGCTTTGTGTGCCCCTGCTCTCACCAGTGAACACTGCAGGGACACACTTACTCCCCCCACACACCAGGAGGAACCCCTGGGGCTCAGCAGGAGGGACTTCACCCACCCACCTGCTCTGTCCTTACCTCCTGCTCTAGCACCTCCCAGCAGCCTGGGGGGGACAACACTCAGTCTATAACCTGCTGGCACTTACTTAGGGCACCATTTTGATATCCACAGAGTCATAAGCTGAAGCTCTCATTTTTTCCAGTGGTTTCCTGAAGAGCTGCCGCAGGGCCTCGTAGTTGGGCTTCTCCTCGTATTCCAGTGCCATCACCTGCTGCAGGTAGCTCTGCAGAGCATCTGCCAAGCAAGGGACAGCATGGAGCAGCACAGCAACTCCAGCTGTCGTCCCCAAACTGCCAAATGGCCTCTGACTGCTCAGCCAGCAGCCTTGGCCAACTGGCAGAGAAGGAAAACAAAACCAAAGGCTTAATACAAAGCTCAAGGACAGGATGGGGAAATGACCTCTGGCCCCAAATACTGTGTTTTGAAAGCCACCAGAATGCTTGCCTCTTCAGCAAGGCTCATGACTACAGAAAATGGGTAGCAGGCCTCCTTGTTTTGAGGAACAAAGAAAGAAAACAAGGGGTTTGTTCAGAGGAGGAGCCTCTTCACCAGTCCGTGCATCGCTTGGTCAACGTCACCAGTGGAAGCCATCCTGGACTAGCACCCCAGCCCAGAGAAAATTCTGGCTTCAGGTACAGCCAGTCCTTGTTCCCCAGGTCCCACTGTCACAAAGAGCAAGCCTGTACCTGGAATGGATCTCTGGCGAAAGCACAGCTGGAGGAGGCACATCACATCCCCTTTGTACCTGGAATAACCAGTGGAGGGTGCTGTCAGCTGAGAAGCAATGGAGCAGGCACCCAACAGCCTGTCTTTGGCAATGGGGACAAAAAAAATAATAAAAAGGCTGAATTCACATGGCCACATTCTGAACGGAGCAGAAATCAAGGGTCATCAAACACCCTTTGGCCAGGCTCAGCCCTGACCCCCATCTCACTGGTGTATCTATGACTGATTGACCTTCAGTCACAAAACCTCCCTCACTGCTTTCTGATGAGCCTTTCCCAAGAGTAGATGATTTCTCCTACTTTTCCTTCTTGTCCATCACAGTTTCTGCTTTGTCCAGTTCGTCAGACCACGGTAAGAAGCCACAGAGCCATTTCAGAAGACAGTAGCCCAGAGATTCCAAGTCACTCCGGCGAGATGGTCCTGACAGGAAAAAAGAGATTCACCTGAAAAAAACAAGCTTGGGAGCCATCCCAGAAGAGGCCCAGGGTAGCACCCCTGCTACAAAGGCTACTCCAGCACTCAATGCACAATCTCAGAAGTCTCTATCTGAGCTGTTCCTTCTGTAAAACAGGGAACCTCGTGAGGGACACAAGTCTAAAGAGCAGAAGAAATTCAAGAGCTTCATGAAGATGTGCTCCAGGCTATCAAAACTTGTGGGAGCAAGTAAACTCACAACTAAGGAATCACTTCCCAGCCTCTGGAGGAAGATTTGCTGAGTCTGAACATGGGGAGAGAACAGTCCCATCCCAGCCAGGAGGAACTGGACAATTTAATGCCTTTCCAGCTCTCATCACATCAAGGTCAGAGCAGAGCCTGCTGCAAATCTGTTTTGGGCAGGGATCCAGTCTGGCTTGAAACAGATCCCTGCAAAGCCAGCACAAGGCAGCCTTGTTTTCTATTCCTCACACACCTGCCAAGGCTCCAGATGGAGGAGGAACATCCCTGCACCTCTTGCTGCCATCACTGAGTGACCTGGCGAGCCCCAACCCAGCAGCCCAGAGAGAGGCAAGAGGAAACAATCCGAATAGAAACCTGGTTCCAGATGGATGGGAATACCTGGGGAAGCAGCAGGAACAGAAAGGCCAGCAGGGAGCCCTAGCCCCTCCCTCCAGAGAGCACCTTGTGTCCCCCAACAGACTCACCTGCTCCGTTGTGGCTGTCCAGGCTGATAAACTCCACTGTGCCCTCGTGAGGGGTCCTGCTGCCTTCCCGCAGAGCCACGTGCTTCCCTCCTGGGCAGTAACGGAATGCAAAGCCATAGCCTGCTAGGGTCACCTAGAAGACACCAAGAAGCACAGAGCTAAGAATTACTGCTTCAGCCCAAGTCCACCAAACTTTTAATCTGCCTCCTCCTCCAGACAGGAGCCTGAAACTCCCCACCCGGTAGAGGGACTGCTCCTTATGGCAGATTCCAAGTGACATCTGAAGCACCACGATGTGTGCTGTCTGCTTAGAGTGTATCCTGCACCACAGCACCTGCCTGAGCACTGCACAGACCTCACTGCACCCCTGGCCAGCAGCAGGGACCTGGCTGTCACTCTGTCCCATTTCACAAGCCAGCACTTGCTCCCTCTCCCTACCTGTGTGAGATCTGCTGGGTTCAAATAGATGTTCTCAGCTGTGATGTCCCCGTGCACATACTCGTTTTCATGAATGTACTCCAGGCAGTCTAGCTAGGAGTAAAGAGAAGAGGAAAGCATATCAGAGCCCTGCAGACTCCTTCAGTAGCCTGGCTAGCACTGAGCTCAACCCTCCCCAGCTCCCTGCCACTGTACAGAGCAGCACAAAGAGCACCACATCTCACAGCCTCTGATTTTCAAGAGTCAAGTTTCTCTCACTCTCCTTACTCCAAATCCTTTAGGATGACGTATTACAAAAAAAATTACTGAAAAGATGTTACTCCAGTATACAACTGGCTTGAGGGACACTACTGAAAGACCCCAGCTAACCCCCTGGATCAGCTTCCAAACACCAGGAGGTTATGGATGTTTCCTGAAAGTCTCTTGGGAAGAATTAGTTCCCTACATACCATCCGGACTACAATCTGAAAAGCTGCCTTCTCCTTCAGGAGGTGTAAGCCATCATTCAGGACTGACTGAAGAGTTCTTCCTAAATCAGAGAACACCAAAAACCTACAAGAGACAAAGCTTAGCAGTACCCGAGCTGGAAACACTTCAACAGCCACCAAGCAATCCACCTGGATTAGATCCCAAGGTGACCTGATTAGATCAAGATCTTTGAAAAGGAGAGAGATTCTGCTCTCCTGTTGCAGCTACACAGTCTGAGTCTCCCTTTTCTGTTAATTTGAAAGGCAGGGAAAAGGTGTCCCCTGGCCTGAGGGACAGAAGCAGCAAAAGCAATGAGTTCATCAGCAACAGAAGGACTGAAGGAACCAAGGTAACCAAAGAGGCAAAGCATTTGTTAATAAATGAGACAGAAGCAGTGTGTGAGGTTAGAGCTCAGGGAACAATGAGAACAGGAAAAGAGCATGAAGAGAGAACGCCCAAGAAGATGGCAGCTGTGGACACAAGAGCTCAGCTCTGCCCTTTGTGGTGTCACCTCACCTGTAGCCCTCTGCATGCAGTCCAAAGCCAAGGCAAGTGGGGATTCCCAGCAATGGCACTGAGTGCCACTTCTTCCACTTCTCCACTAGAAGAGGAAAGAAGAGGACAGAGTGTGGCAGAAGCTCCAGAACAAAGGAGCTCAGTCAGGGACATCTTTTCCCCAAAGGTCTGCTCACAGCTGGAAGCCTCTCTCATCTTTCTGTCCCAGGAATTCCAGCCTGGGACATGTCACCCCACACAGCACTACAGAGCATGAATAAGACAGAACACCAGAGCAGGCAAGGGGATTTGGTTGCCATAGGGTGGGGTAAAACAAGGAGGGGGAGACAGAGTGGGATGGAGAAGCCTCCCAGAAATGCAGGTTTGACACACATTCCTCCATCAACCCTGATGAAAACACCTGCCCACATTCCCTGGTCAGATTTGCTCTTGCAAAAATTTTTGGGTCAATTGAGTAAATACCAGACAGCAGCTGAGGGAAACACCCAAGGAAGGGGCAGAGGAGAGAGGGGGAGCCAAGGCAGGACAGGCTGCAGGGCTGAGCAGCCACCAGGAAGATGAAGACAAAGCAAGAAAGCTTCAAAATGCCAATACTGCAGTGTCCTAAGGTACACAGGGACTTGGCTGAGCTTCTCAGCACCCTGGCACGACCCAAGCAATGAATTTATCCTTGCCTGGCCTCCTGAGAGACTCACATAAGTGATGAGAGGGATGCCAGCTTCCCAACAAGCAGCCTTGCCTGCCCAGAAGCACCAACCTGTGCCTGCCTTGGCAGCTCGCTGGAAAAAGTTCTGTTCATTGTAGATCCTCCCATCTTTGACATCCTAAAGGGAACAGGAAAGGGGAACACTACTTCAGCCACACACACCCTGCTAGAAAGGGCAGCTTGGGCAAGATTGCTACACTGCTCATTGTAAAGAAAGCAATAAGCCCCCCCCCCTCCCCTCTGAAATCCCAGTTCAGCAGCAGAGCTGAGACCAGTCCAGGTCTTTTGGTTCACTATTTAATGCTAACAACCACATGAACTCCAAGCATCAGCAGAGGAGAGGGAGAAGGGCTCTCTCACACTGGGCATTTCAAGCACTACCACTCTCAACTGTGGGTTAAAAGCATCCAGACAATGCAGATCATCACTAGAGTGAGCTCTAGCCCCAAAGCTGTCATTTTAAAAGGAGACAGAGACAACTTTCTTATCCTCAGCACACATGAGGTTATTTCTGCCAACAGGCAAGTCCCAGCAAAAAGCTGTAACACATTATTCCAGTTGTCAGAAAGTGAGTCGAGTCTATTTGTGACACTCAGGGGTCTGGGTAATGTGCTGACATCTTCTGATCCATCTTTTTAAACCACTAAGTGCCTCTTTTACTATTGCTATCAAGTGACCTGAACTACACAGAGCTCACAGTCAATCTGTAAGCATTTGCCTATGTACATGTATTTATGTACTCAGCATACTGCAAGCTAACTTAGGGCAGGTGCTGTTTGGCATGGGAGGAGGCAACAGTTTTACATTCTGGCTGGTTTGGTACCAAAGGCCCTAGCCACAACTGGCCAAGGTAGCTGGAGGATCATCAGCAGGCTCTAGACAACACAAACAGCCATGTTCTGGAGGGTATTTTATTCTGCACCTCGCCTGGCAAGTTGGTCTGAGCCAAACCCAGGAGAGCCAAAACACTCTCCTGTGCCATATCATACTCCACAGTCCTCTGCAGCCACAAGGGTTGGGCTGGACTGCTGAGCAAAATGTTGATAGGTGCCAAAGGTACAAAACCAAGGACTTGGGAGTGTTGAGCACAGAAGTGTTGATTTTCCCACCTACTGGCAAAGGGATTAACAAAAGGGAGAAGGATTTTTCAAGTGTCCACAAAAATGGGTACCTCCAGGTCCCCCCTGGAGCCCTAAGTGATCACAGGTCTTTCCAGAGACAAGCAAGTCCCAGGAGCCACAGCAGACAAGAAAACAGTCTTTCTCCTCTGATCTCAAAATTACTGAAAATTGATCAACTGAATTTCCTCTGCTGAACAGCTACTGCTGGAAACAGCCTGTTTCTGGAGAATCTAAATTATTGGCAAATGCCTAGAAAGCTGCTTTGGAACTCCAACTGTGATTACTGCTTGATTTGGAGATGTGCTCTGGCCTTACAGAGCCTCTCAGTGCTGGTTCCTCACACTGCCCCAGCACAGCCACTGATTTC
The DNA here is from genome assembly GCA_038090715.1 of Florisuga fusca. Taxonomy (NCBI): domain Eukaryota; kingdom Metazoa; phylum Chordata; class Aves; order Apodiformes; family Trochilidae; genus Florisuga; species Florisuga fusca. The sequence continues at coordinate 1,825,672 of JAAWXA010000038.1, forward strand.
TAACCCCCTCAGTGTCCCCAGACTTCAGCAGGGTACCTGCCTGCTTGCACACAGGAACAAAGCAGGTCTGACAATCATGACTGATTATCTCCACCTTACAGCACCAGATTCAGTTCTGGAGATTACAGAGCTTGGGGGGTTGAGGAGGAGACCTCATGAGATAAAGGCTTTTTTTTTTTTTTTAATCCTCCTATCTATTTTTCTTCACACCTTTAGTGCAAGAGCCAACTGCTCCTGAAATCCATGACACTCTCAGGGAGTTCCATCCATCTCCTCAGCTAGAAAGGGTCTCCCTGATCACTTTCTCCAAATTCCTCAGACACTCTTAGCCATGCAGGACAAACAGGTCAGGTTCTGGGCACAGGACACTCTGCACTATTCCTTACCCAAACAGATCAAAACTCACAAGTTTGAGGGTGTATCTGTGCTTTTGAGGGCAGGTTCCAGATGCTGACTGTGCTGTGGAAGGATGGAACAGAGGTGGTTACAGGAGCACAGAAAAGAGGTACTTGCACTTCCAGCTACATCATTAAACACAGCCTGGACAGCTGACTTGCACTTGTCCTCTGCTTCTTCCACTCCATCTTTGCAAAAGCACCCTCTGCAATAATATCTTCCCAGATTACTACAAAATAATTCTTACCTTGCTCTGGAAGCACAGAACCCCTGACATGCTCTAAGTGCAGTTCTGCCTAAGCCACAGAAGCATCTAAGCTCTGTAAGAGATGCCAAAACCCCTTCTGCTTTGCATGGGTGTTAAAGTTACTTAGCCCTAAGGTAGCTCCTCTTCTCCTGCTCCTTGTCACCCAAAAGGTGTTTCCATAAAAGCCTCCTCTGCTATAACAACATGAATTTTCTCTTTTTTCGAAGATGACATCTTTTTAATGACATGGGAGGATGCCTGGGCTTTGATATCAAACAGCATAACCAAAAAGAAACTAAAGCCAAGTATTGGGCCACTCCTGAAGAGTGTTTCCAATTCAAAAACAGAGAATAAGATCCAAACCACTCCTCTGGCTTTACGGGGAGGCTGGACAGAAGATCAGCAGTGTCCGATGATTTAGCTGCTTTCTTTTTAGCCTCCAGCACGCTCTGAGAGCCCTGAACTGATACTCAATCCATACCGACCCCACCTCCACCTCGGCAGCTCCGGTGCGGTGCCGGCTTTGCTCCAATTTGGGACCCAGAACCCAGAAGAAGGAGCCCGGCCCCCAGGGTCTGCATTTGGGCCATGAGCAGCCCGGCCCCGCGCTGGGAGGTCTGGAAGGGCAGATCCGGAGCGGGTCGGTCGCTGCCATCCCGGGGGACACCCGCGGGGCATCCCCCACCTCCGCACCGCCCCAAGGCGGGTCCTGGCGGGTCAGGGACCGGACCCTGCGGGGTTCCCGGCCCTGCTCCTGCCTGGCTCCCCCAGCAGCCCCGCACCCTACAGCACCTTCGTATATCAGCCCGCAGTCTCCCTGCTCCAGCAGCCGGAGCAGCCTCCACCGCCGGCCGCCCTGATCGGTCAGCACCNGAGGGGTCGGTACCGTCTGCTCCGTCTCCTCCTCCCGCGGCGCGGGCAGTTTGCCGCCGCAGGCCGGGCAGAAGCGGAAGGTGGGCTCCACACCGCTCCCGCACTGCGGGCAGAACCGGCACAGCCTGCGGACACAGCGGGGACAGCCGTCAGCTCCTGCCGGACCGACCCTCCGACCCGCTTCGCACCCCCGCTCACCCCCCCATCACCACCACCTCGGGGAGGCATCGGCCGCCTCAGTCCCCGACGGCTCCACCCGCCGTCTCCGCCCGCGGCCCGACATGGCGGCACCGGCAGCTGCCAGGGCCCGCGAACGGACCGCACAGCGCATGCGCGGGAGGCCGCCCGCCCGGCGGGGCGGGGCTGAGGGACACCGGGGGACGGCGGGGATCATGGCCGCCCCGAGCAGGCGGGGCCTGGGGGGGTAGAGGCCGGCAGCCCGACCCTGGGGCAGGGGGAAGGAGGGATGGAGGCTGTCGGGCGGCTGGGGGCTCCCGTCAGGGCTCTCCTCAGGGCTCCCTCATGGCTCCCTCAGGCAGGAGCAGGCGGTGACCCCAGCGTCCCCTCAGCTTCGTTTGTTACTTGAGAAGGGACATCAGCGGGTCTCTTCCAAAAGATCTGAGGCTTCCAAGAAAGTTTGTGCCGTGTTAATGAGTGCTGGAGTTAATCAGTCACCCGGGGCTGGAACCGCCCGGTGTATACCCACCGACCCGGGTGCGCATCGAACGCCTGAAAACCTCAGGCATACACACAGATAGTGCCTTGAAAGAAGAGCTGGTGGGATTAGATTAGATCACCCTTTCCCTTCTGGAGGGATGAGAAGGTTGGTTTGGGGAAGGGGCCCAGCACCCAGACCCCACAGCTCCAGAGAGAAGGGGCTGGTGAGGATGGGCACTGCTGGGACCCCCGGGGCTGGAAGGGGACCCCCTGCTCACCCCCTCAGAGATGTCCCAGGGAACATCCCGTGTGTAAAAATGCTGCTTTTCAAAGCCCTTCCCAGTGAGCCATCAGGACCCAGAGGAGCAGGAGCAGGAGAAGGTGACGGCTCATCGGCTGAAGAGCTGAGTGGCAGCAGTTGACCATGCAGGAGCATAGTGGGGCGTGAGGAATGAGCTCGGTGTATGGCTGAGGAGAGAAGTGGTGGAAGGGAGAATAAAATAACACACAGGGTATCAACCCTACAACAGAACCCACCACAGAGCTCTGAGGCTTGGAAGATTCTTCTCCAAAGTATTTGGCACAGACATCACCCTGCTGCAGACTGATGGCTCCTTCTCAACCCCTCCAAACTCCAGAGTCTGTCCCTAACATTGACTAAGCAAGAAAAACAGTCCCAGCAAAGCCAAAACTCTGCCAAATGTCACCCAGAGCCATGACATGTTCAGATTGGTTTGTGCTGTTGTGGGGTTTTTTTCTTTGAAGAATGTGGACACCTTAAGGAGAACCACCTAGGCTGGCTGGTCCTCTTGTTCCTACCACATTCACCAGGACACTGCACTTGTCCCTTTTTTTTTTTTTCGCCATTTTTCCCTGACATTGTAGGTAGCAGCAGGGCAGCCCTGAGCTGCCTTACTTTCACTGTCATGCCTCACTTCACAGCATTCATTTCAGTTCCAGTTATTCTCACCCCCTATACGGGTGCAGACAGCACCTTCTTTGCTAACCAAGGCTTTTTTAACCAAAGATATTAAAAAAAATAATAAAAATCACCACTGTTCTTCTTCATCAAATTAGCTTGAATTTACAACTGGTTCTTCAATCAAGATGAATGATCATTGTCCTAAAGCCCTCCACGGTGAACTGGGAACACCTTGTTACAGCAATGGTTTGTTAAACCCTGCACTTACCGTGTATATTTAAAATACCAATAACAACAAAAAACCCCCATTTTACAGCAGTGTTCATTCAATGAAATCATAGCTCTGTGATTTCATTGGTGGTTGCCCAGGGAACAATGATCACAACCCGATTACATTCAGTTTGGGCAGAGAATATTCCATTCCATAAACAAAAAAGTGTGCTTTAAAAATGTGCTTTAAAAAGTCAAACCCCATAAAGACAAGAAAAAGTCTAAGGGGAAAAAACAACAATGATGGGAAAAAGCAGACAGAAAATTGTGGGAAAAGACTGTTCTTCAGGATTTATTTTCAGGAGCCTCCATCATGGAAGAGAAACCCCCACCCTATTTCAGTGGCATATTGAAAGTAATAATTAGCATTTAAAAAAAAAAAAAAAAAAAAGCTGCAATAAATGGATGACAGGGGAAATGGATAGTGATTTTCTCCACTTCATACCTGGTAATTTCCAGAAGCAGAGCAGTGAGGCAAGCTGAGTGTCTGTGCTCATCTTGTGCCTGTGGCATTGCACCTTCTGCCTGGTCTCTGCTCAGCAGGAATTTGCTCCCTCATTCCTGCCTCAGGCATTGAAAACCAGCCAGGAGTTTGGAATCCAGAGGGAAACAGATTCCTGGAGAACCTCCAGAGAGCAGGATGGAGCAGAACCCGAGGTCAAGCTTTGCTGCTTTGAATCTTCAGGCTCTCAAGCACCATGAGGGAGCGTAGGAGCCGCCAGCCTGGAGCTTCTCAGGTGCTGCTGGTGTCCCAAAGTGCTGTTGGGGCACACAGGAATGAGCCAAGGAATTGATGAGTACCTGGGGCTGGTCCTGGGGCAGGTACCAGGCTCTGAACACAGGGGAAAAGCCATGGGATGGGGTGCCCAGTGCAGCCGTAGCAGAGTGGGATCAGGATGGGGAGACCTGGGACCTTTCAAAGGCTGAGTCAGAGCAAGCAATAGGGACCTTGTCCTCTTCATCCAGGACTGGCCTGGGAGGCCCAGCCAGGAGGCCCAACCATCCCCATCCTGTTCTCTTTTGAACCCATTTTCACTCTTGGTCTTTGCAGCAGATGCAGCCTCTCATGGCACGGTAATGCACAGCTTGGAAGCTGCTTCCCATCATTTTAAACCAGATCCAGCCCTGTGGTGTTCCTTGAAGCTCTGCTCTAGGAAATTAAAATATTCCTGCCTTTTTTTCTCCTCTCAGTGACCTCTTCCCAGAACCCTTCCCTGTGGCCCTGCCAGCCTGCGGCATGCATGGAGTCTCTCCCCCCAGAGAGATGTTTCACCTCCCTGCTCTGCTTCTTCTCACCGTCCTGCCCTCTGCAAGCCTCCCTGTCTGTGCTCACACAGCTCAGCAATCCCAGCAATCCCTTCCTTTTCCCTCGGTAACACACGGAGCATGCAGGGGAAGCATCCACAAGGACCTCAGCATCTCTTCCTAAGGAGCCAGCTCAGAGCCTGTCACGCTGTACACAAAGGGTTATTTTTACATTGCCTTGAGTTTAATTATATTGAATTGCATTTGCTGTCTGTCTGCTCAGCTGCTTGACATCCTGCAATCCTTTTCCAGCTCTTTACAGTCAGCTTTAGGTTTGACTGTTGGAACACTGTGGAGCATCAGCAAGATCTTTGATGCACCTATTGACTAGCACAGGGCTGGCACAGATCCTGTCCCTTTATTCTTCCTCTTCTCTCCTAACTTTTAAGGGGTTAGTTTACAAGCAAAACCTCACTCTTAATCCACCTTAACATCCTGAAGAGCTTTGGGAGAGACGTTTTTATCAAAGTTCTGCAAAAATTGTTGTCTACATAGCATCTGATTCACCATTATTTACATTTTTTCTGTCATTCTGTCAAGACTTCCCTCCTCTAGCTCTTGATGGACGATGCCTCAGGAACCTCTGTTTAGCCACACTTTTTTTTTGTATCTTTCAAGAAATTTGCCTGGTACCAAAACCAGGTTTAAGATCCGTGTTTCCTGGATCCCCATGGAGATCTTTCTAAAAATTTCCCTGGTCCTTGCCACATCCTCTCCTGTGCTGGGATGTCCAGGACCTGCTGCCTGCCTCCCACTGCGGGCATGGGGTCTGCCCTGGGCTTGTGCCAACCCAGTCCACACCACCAGCAGTGGGTTTGCAGCAGACTTCTTGTTTCTGGTGGGTTTGCAAAAATACACTGGTGTCAAGTTTTAGGTGATAAGCAAATGATGCTCAAAACGTATTTTCATCTGTGTGAATGTGGTTTGTAACTTGCTGAGCGTGTCTGTGGGGGGAGGATGTTTGGAGGTTACATGTTGCTGTTTCCTTGAAAAAGAAAATGCTAGTTTTTGAGGAATTTTTATTTTACTTCACTGCTTTAATTTTAATTTTACAATTTCTTTCACTTTTGACTGCCGTCCTCCTGCAGGCTCACCATGGTATTGCATTATGGTGTCTTGCTGTCCTCGCTGGATGCAACCTCCCTCTTTGCAATATTTTCTTCTGTATTTGAGTTTCACTTCTTCCAGACAGTTTCTTTGGTTTATATAGTTCCTTCTGTCAAGTCTAGGTAAGCCTGCAGGGGTTTTCCACCATCAGCTCCACCAGTTTATGGCCCAGGGGATGCCTGTTCTCATGGTTTTCTAACTGGGGGCTCAGATGCAGCTGTTTGGGATGGAACAAATCCCCTCCTCAGGTCTCCCCAGGCAGTGGTTTCTTGCTCTCCCAGCCTCCCTTAGCAATTTGGGGATTTCATCTTCTCTGAGTGTTTTATAGGCAAGACCTAACACTCATCTCAGCCACTCCCCTCAATTTAAAACTCCTCTTCTGTTCTCCTTCAGCCAGAGCTCATCTTCCCTGGAGATGCTCCCTCTATCCCAAAAGTTTCTCCAATATTTTTTTTCTCAGACAAAATCCACCCCTCAGCAACCTGCCTGCCCTTGCAGAGCTAGCAGCACTGCCTGCTCAGGGATCCTCCTTCTTCTCAAGCTGTGCTTTAGGTGGATTTTTAACTCCCTGTCGGTCTTGGAAGAGGGAAACATCTAACCTTTCAGGACAGGACCCACCTCTCTCTGACCTTTTCATACTGAGGATGGTTGTGTTGCTGTGCCTGCCGGGAGGGTGAGGGCAACTGGGATGGCAACAGAAAGATTCCTATCTCCTACCTTCAGGGGTTTCCTTGGTATATGCTCAGTTATGTCTCCTTTATCTCACCCCTGACTTCCCAGCAGGGCTGCCAGCAGCCTGAGCACATGACTTACCGGATTTACGTGTTGGCAGTGATCAAGGAGCTTGACAGAGCCTCCAAAGTTGCCAGTCCTTCAATTGCTCTTAATGAAATGAGGCTATTCCTTTGCATTTACACACCTCTTTGATCCTGAAGTGAAGTGATGCCACTTGTGCAGTGGTGCCACAGTCCTGGGAGAGGCCTCGGGAGCCTTTGGGCTCCAATCCAGCAGCTGCAGGAGGTGTTGGCTGTTGGTGCTGCCCATGGGGACACCAGCTGCCTCTCTAAGGTGCAGGGACAAGCTGCCTGCCCTGGGGCAGTGCCTGTCTGTGAGCTCTGCTGCCTTCCCAGCTCCATCCACCAGCTCTCCAAACGCAGCAGGATGCTCTGTCAGACGTGGAGAGGCAGTGGTGGGAGATGTTTCGAGCCATGTCAGTGGTGCACCGGGGTCTGTCAAGGGCACTGAGCTCTGGAGCCCCCACCAGGGACATGGAGACTGAGCAGAGACATCCTGGAAGCACTTTGCAGGAGGTTGGTGTGGCCAGAGACTGCTCCAGTTCCTTCCAGGGCTCTGCCAAGGAACTGGCAGTTTGAGGATGGCAAGGACTGGGAAAAGCAGCAGGAGAGCCTGGAAAGCTTCCTCCTGTGCCAACCTTCCCAGCTCATGGAACCCTCCCTGCAGCTGAACACTGCAAGGGGAGTCACAGAGTCACAGAATGGCTGAGGTTGGAAGGGACCTTAGAGATCATCCACTCCAACCTCCCTGCCATGAGCAGGGACACCTCTCATCTACACAAGGCTGCTCCAAGCCTCATCCAACCTGGCCTTGAACACCTCCAGGGAGGGGGCAGCCACAGCTTCTCTGGGCAATCTGTTCCAGAGTCTCACCACCCTCACACTGAAGAACTTCTTCCTAAGATCCAGTCTAAACCTCTTCTCCTTCAGTTTAAATCCATTTCCCTTGTCCTGTCACTGGACACTCTTGCGGAAAGTCCCTCTCCAGCCTTCCTGTAGGTTCCTTTCAGGGACTGGAAGGCAGCTCTAAGGTCCCCTGGATTCTCTCTCTGTCCCTCTTCTCATCTTCCCTCCACATCTCCTCAGAGCAGAGGAACATGCCAAGCCCATCAGCACCAGCCAAGAGCTGGGAGACTCCTGCCACGGCTGGGGGGGTGCAGGCTGGCATACCCTGGGGGACAAGGGAAGAGGGAATCCTCCAACTAAAAGGAGTCTGAGAAGTTTGGTCCTTGCCCCCACGACCACCCACACCTGGGCGGTCACTTTAATCCCCTGGGGCTGGGAGGACAGCCTGGCCCCTCCTCAAGCCCTCCCCAAGCTGAGAAGCTGAACCTCTTCCCCACTTCACCGCAGCAGGGAGGACAAAACCCATCAGCCTTGGGAGTGCTGGCTTGGCAACCCACCAGGACCCACCTTTCCCTGGGAGGAGACCATATGGGAATCCCTCCCACCCCTTCTGCTTTTGTGCAGCCGATGTTCCCGGAATGGTTGTTCCCAGCCCACCTGCCTGTGGGCTGCCAGGCTCCTAACATTGCTGTGTTCACACACAGACACACACACACAGATTTTCCTTCTGTAGCATCAAACCCTTCACCTTGCACTGCTGAGGACACCCAGGAGCAGGGTGGGAGGTCGTGTGGCCGTGCCTGCTGCAGGCACTGGGACACGGGCAGGGCTTTGCCTTCTGCCAAGTCTGGGGGAGCAGGAGGTGCTGGATCTGCTCCCCCACTTTCCTGGCATTTCCTGGGCGGTGGCACTTGAGGATAAAAAAAAAAAAAAAAGCCAATCCCAGGATTGCACCATCAGGCACTGCAGCAAAGTCAAGGAGTGGGAAGGAACTAGGACAAGATGGGAAAGTCTCACAGCAGCAGTCGCTGTGTTTGTCCCTGGAGTGGTGGCTCACAAAATGTGGTGGCCAGGGAAGCCCTGGCTTTGGGTCCCCAAGGACACCTAGAGGAAGGTGCCACCAGGAATTAGGGGGTGTTTTTCCCTCACAGGGAGCAGCAGGGGCTGGAAGGGAGAGGACGGAGCAACGCAGAGGTGTTGGCACCACGGCCAGTGGTTTGGAAGCCCAGCCAAGGCCCTTGCCCAGCTGCTGCCCTGGGGCTGCAGGGCCGTGAGGAAAGCAGAGGAACCAAGGCAGAAATTTTTAGCAGTGTTCCTCTCCCAGCATCTCATTTTTCCAGGGCTGCAGGAGGTGAGACAAGGACCCTGTGCTGTGTTGGGGCCGTGTGTCTGAGCTGACACATCTGTTCTGGGGACTCAGCAGCACATTTCCCCAGGGTGCCTCTGCCAACCCATCCCACAGTTTGGCTGCTGTCTGGATGGTGACTGGGAGGCACTGCCTCGGTGGGCAGGAAGATGGTTTCCTGGCACTAGCCAGCACTTCCAGAACAGGTTTAACCCTGAAGCCAAGCATGGGGCTGGCAGGGTTGTGGCTCCTGAACCAGGCAGGTGGTCTGGAACGATCTGATGGGTGTCCCTGCTGCTGGTGATGGGTGGCCCCAGCAGGTCCCCGTTGGGAATAACCCTAGGGATGTGGGGAGTGATGACCACCAGCAGGGGAAGGTCGTGAACACCTTGAGCCAGTGATCTTGGGGACATGCAAGCCACCACCAGGCTGGAGGAGCAGGGTTGGCAGGCTTGGTCTGCCAGCACAGGGGATGATTCCTCCCTTCAGTGCTGATGAGCCCTGGAGATCTTAGAGGGGGACATCCCCCAAGCAAGCACTCCCTTGCTGCCTGATATCCTTCTGCCCTCCTCTGGCATTGTCCTGTGGACCTTTCCTGTGTCCTGCTCAGTCCACCACTGCTTCTCCTGCACACTCCCTGTCCTGGGTGCGAGCTGCGTCACCACGATGTCCCTGCCCCTTGTTGCACCATCTCCCATCCTCTGTTCTAGGAGCCATGAGGAGTCTGTAAATACTTCTTTGGCAAGCCTTTTGTTTTGATCTAATCGCTCAGCTTCCTTCAAAGGCAGGCATGGAGAGGAACTGCATGAGGCAAGAGGGAAGGTCACAGGGAGAACTGAGGTGGCTGTGACTGGGGAGGATCAAACCTGGGCTCCAGGACGGGTGTGGATGGGTGGCTCAGCCTGGGGCTGACATGAAGGCTCTGGCGTGTCACCGTGGGCACCAACTGTGACAAGCCCATAGCTGTGACTGTGCAGCTGGCTGCAGGCCTCATCTGAGACAGGGCCAGGTCGGAGCCTTCCCCATGCTGTTCCCGTGGGGTTTGCAGCAGGATGCTGTGCAGCCCAGGCAATGGGAGGTGGCAAACAGCAAGGTGACAAGCCCTCAGGCTGGCCACGCTGGGTGTGAAGGCACACGCCATCCCCACACCCAGCCACACAGCACTATTCATATTTCAAAGCTCACGTGTGGCAACCAGCTGAGCAGGGCTGGCTCCTTCCTGCTGCTGAGCCCTGTAATGAGCTTTGCTGGGTGACACTAAGCAGATGAGAGGAAGCTTTGCTGTGGTCTGGTGCCTGCTGGGTTGGTCCTCTGAGGGTGTTTGTTGAAGGAGCCAGGAGAGTGGAGGGACACAGCTCCTGTGCATCTCAGAGAGGGAGACGGGGCCCAAGCACAAGCCAGGGACACTTCTGCAGCCACCCCATCCAGCACAGCACCAGCATCCTCCACCACGGCTGGTGGGGAGAAACCTGGTGAGCAACTGTTCCAGGGCCAGATCCACAGCTGTAACTCGCTCAGGACTCCTGGAAGCCAAACTTTGGTGCTTGCCAGCTGAGGCAGTGAGCAGGGTGTCCCTTTCCAGCCCAAAGGGTGCCAGCAGGGCACTCATGGGTGTCACACACCTTTTGAATGTGACTGCTTTTAAATCTTCCCTCTCTCCCTCCCTGAGACAGCACCACTCCTGCCTCAGTTCTGTTTCTTGGCTGATTTTCTTCTTCAGAGGCCAGCCAGGGCACAGAGGGTGGCTGTGAAACCTCAAGATTAAAAGATTGCAGAACAGCTTCTCCAAAGCAGTCACTGCAGCCTTTATTTGGGTGCAGACACCCCCCCAAAATGGCTTCTTTTTATCTCATGGAAAAAGGCAGTGCCTCGAGCCTGCCATGGCCCGGAGGGGTGAGGGTCCCCATAGCACCCCACACCCCCCTTGGGCACCTCATGCCCCGTGGCACCTCACACCCTTTGCTGAGCCGCGGCTGTCCCTGTTGCAGGTTCCCTGTCCCCACTCTCCTCTCTCTCCCGAAACAAACTTTTCCCTCATCGGTGTTCCTGGCATCATCAGTGGGAACTGCAACAGGAACTAGAACCAACTTATCAGCGGGAGGGGGCCAGGCAGGGGCCGGGCAGCGCTGGAAGGGGTTGGGCAGGGTCAGGAAGGGTTCGGGTCCACAGAACACATCCATGACCTTGTGCACTGCCCAGTGCATGGGTGTGCAGTGCCCTTCACAGCTGGCCAGATGTGCACTCATGCAGTGCCCCGGCTGTGCACACACGCACACACCTGTGGGCAGACACAAGACCTGGTGCACACGCATCACTGCACACACAGTGGGGGCACACGTGTGTGGACAGTTCCCAGGACTGGAATGCACACACGGAGTAGTAATCCACACAGTGGAGTAACACACACAATCATAGAACTGTCTGGGTTGGAAGGGACCTCAGAGATCATCAAGTCCAACCCTTGACCCACTCCCCCCGTGGTTCCCAGCCCATGGCACTGAGTGCCACATCCAGTCTCTTTTTAAATATCTCCAGGGATGGAGAATCCACCACTTCCCTGGGCAGCCCATTCCAATGTCTGATCACCCTCTCTGTAAAGAAATTCTTTCTAATATCCAACCTAAACCTCCCCTGGCACAACTTAAGCCCATGCCCTCTTGTCTTGTTGATAGTTGCCTGGGAAAAGAGACCAACCCCCCCCTGGCTCCAACCTCCTTTCAGGGAGTTGTAGAGAGTGATGAGGTCTCCCCTGAGCCTCCTCTTCTCCAGGCTGAACAGCCCCAGCTCCCTCAGCCTCTCCTCATAGGATCTGTGCTCCAGTCCCTTCACCAGCCTGGTTGCCCTCCTTTGGACCTGCTCCAGCACCTCAATCTCCTTCCTGACCTGAGGGGCCCAGAACTGGACACAGGACTCGAGGTGTGGCCTCACCAGGGCTGAGTACAGGGGCAGAATCACCTCCTTGGACCTGCTGGCCACGCTGTTCCTGAACCAATGGAGCAACATGCACCTGGAGTAACCCACACGTGGAGCAATGCACACACGGAGCAATGCACAGACACGCAGGGGGTGCCAAGCACACAGACACACAGGAGTACAAAGGGTGTTGCACACACAGACAGGGACACACAGGGTGACAACCACAACCACGTGCGCAGCGCACACACACAGACAGTGACACACGTACGTGCACACACATGCAGACACACGCAGGGTGACAACCACCGGCATGTACACGCAGGGACACAAACACAGCGACACAGGCACAGTGACACCGGGGGGGGGGGCGGTGACACACACCGNAGAGGGTGCCGGCAGCCCCCGAGACGGTGTCCCCGTCCCACGGTGCCACGGGGTGTGGGAAGGGACCCAGAGCACCCCCCGGCACCAACCGAAGATGCCGGGCAGGTCCCGGCGGGCTCGCAGCCCCTCTCCCGTCCGTCGGGGGCCACGCAAACCCCTGCGGCAGAGAGCGGGGCACACGGGCCGCCTCCTCCATCCACCCATCCGCCCACCCCACAGCATCCCCGGGGGGGGACAAGCGATCCCCGTGTCCGGGGGGGACACAGACACGATCGGCCCCCGGGCACGGGGATCGCTTGTCCCCCCCCGGGGATGCTGTGGGGTGGGCGGATGGGTGGATGGAGGAGGCGGCCCGTGTGCCCCGCTCTCTGCCGCAGGGGTTTGCGTGGCCCCCGACGGACGGGAGAGGGGCTGCGAGCCCGCCGGGACCTGCCCGGCATCTTCGGTTGGTGCCGGGGGGTGCTCTGGGTCCCTTCCCACACCCCGTGGCACCGTGGGACGGGGACACCGTCTCGGGGGCTGCCGGCACCCTCTGCACCCCCGGGACACCGAGCCGAGCCGGTGCCGGCGATCGGAACGGTCTCATGACGGCACAGCCGAGCCGCAGCTTGGGTCTCCGGGGTTCGGGGGTCTGAAGCCGCCGTTTCACTGGCTACTCCTGCCCCTTAGCCCGTGGCTAACACGGCCCAGCCGCCGGTAGCCCCGGGGAAGGGTGCCCGGTGCATGCCCTGCCCACCCCCGATGGGTGTTGAGGGGCTGGGAGGGGGGGGATGTGGGCCAGGGCTGGCAGGACACCCCCCTCCCCATCATTGGGCTCTACACCTTGCTCCTTGGCCAAAATCCGTCAGGCCACGGAATTTGCTGTGGGTTTGGCAACTGCAAAGTCTCTGGATAAACCAGCAACAGCGTTTTTATAGCAAAGGGCTTGACCAGTGCTCATGCAGCAGCTTCTTCCCTCCTCTCCTGCTCCCGCCTGGAGCACTGGGGGTTGGTGGGTGAATTCAGGAGCTGCCACCACCCCCCTACTCACCCCCAGGTGAGGCAGTGGCCCAAACCTCTCCCCCCATTCCGCAAGCAGGACTGTTTGTGTTTCCTTCTGTATTTGGAGGTCTGAAGTTCCCATCTGGGGGAAAGAACCCTATCCATAGGGGACCTGGTGAGGTGCTGGTTTTGCAGAGGTCAGCAGCCCCCCCCTGTGCACCACCAGGCTTGCAGCCTCCTAGAAAAGTTTTATTTGCTCTGTTTGTGTGAGGTTCCTGTGGCTTAGCTGTGTCCTGACTCTGGCATCTCCATGAGAAGGGAAAATCCAGCAGCAAGAGTTGCATGTCACAGGGCACCCCGAGCTGGTCTGGAGGCTTCCAGTCCTGATTGGTTTTTACAGGACCTGTCCATAGGATGCAGGACTTCCTGGACATGCAGGAGTTGGAAATCACTCAACTCTTCCTGCAAATGTTGGCCAATAAAACCCCTTCTTCCTCTGGCCACGGATGCTCATGCTTTTGATTTTCAGCCCTGGTGCTGTAGGGAGCAGAGAGGTGTTTCCTGCTCCACCAGAAAAGCACCCTGGGACCAACAACCCTGGTTGAGGACACGATGTCACCACCCCAGGCACCACATGGTCCTCAGCATGGCCACCAAGATGGATGCTCCCAGCAGGGTCTGCAGCTCATCATGTAGGGATGACATGGTGCCTCTGCAAGCCAGTGGGGAGAAACGCCGGTTTTATTAAAAAAAAAAAAAAAAAAAAAAAAAAAGCAACATCTGCCATTTCCAGGCCTCGTTTCTATGGGAACAGGACATCAGAAGAGCAGAAATGCAGCGAGTGCTCTGAAATCACTGCCAGCTCCCTGCAGCACGTGGCCTTTGCTCGGCTGGCCAAGCCCTTTCCGCCGAGATGGCAGCCAGGGATGGGCTGGAAGTGGGTCAGGAGGTGTGGGATGCTGTGGCCTCCATCTCCCCAGATCCTCAGCCTGTCCTCATCTAAACCCACCAGCAGGAGAGCTTGTCCCAGGTGGCACAGCCCCCACCTTACCCATCACAGCTCAGTGCAGTGTGGCAGGGGTGGTGGTGCCAGTGAGGACCTGTGGTGGCCACCCCTCTGGTGGGCAGGAGGGTCTCCTTCCTCATTCACCTCCCCGGGCATCACCTATCTCCCTGTGCTCACTTGGATATCAGACTCTTCCTCCCAGGGCAAGCAGGTCTGGGGTATTTCCAGCAGTGGGCAGAGGAACTGGGTTGGTTTCCCAGAAGCTGGTGGTGATGACCTGTCTTATCCCCCAGATGTTTTTCTGTGCTTCTTGCTGGGGAAGTCAGTCTTACCTTGTAAGTGGTGCTGGAGTTGGGCAGGAGAGCATCTCCAGAGGGGACAACCCACCCTGTCACCACATTGAGTAGCTGAGTGCATTGCAGGGGGGACTTGTGGGGCACCAGCCAAGCCTCTCTGGTCACCTTCAACTGGTCAAAGGTGTTCCTGGATGTGGGCTGATGACAGAATCATAGAAGGTCAGGTTGGAAGGGACCCCAAGGATCATCTGCTCCAACCCTTCTAATATCATTGCTTATAAGAGATCTCAGCACCCTGTCAAGCTGAGACTTAAAACTTCCCAAACTGGGGGAATCCACCACTTCCCCTGGGAGACCATTCCAATGTCTGACTGTCCTCATGGGGAAAAATTTCCCTCTGGTGTCCAGTGGGAATCTCCCCAGGAACAACTTGTGCCCGTTGCCCCTTGTCTTGTCCATGGGATTCCTTGGAAATCAGGAGTCTCCATCTTCTTTGTAGCCCCCTTTAAGCACTGGCACATCATGATAAGGTCTCCCTTAAGCCTTTTCTCAAGGCTGCACAGACCCACTTTTCTCAGCCTTTCAGCTGATCCAAACAGCACCTTCCAAAAATGCTTTCCCTTCTGCTTTGGAAAAAAAAACCCAACAGTTTCTGTGGATGCCCAGAGCCTGGAAAGCCTTTTTATGCTCTCGAATCTGGTATGAGTAACCCTGCTGTACCTGAGCTCCTTTCTTCTTTCATTCTCCAGAGCCTGAAAGGTCCAGTCCAGGTTTTCATGGGACCTTTAAAAGCTTGGAAAAAGAATTACTGGCAATAATGAAGTTTTCCCCCATTGTGCAGTGTTTGTGTTAGCCAAGAGCTGCTTGACATTTTCTCAGCGAGGTACCAGCCCCCTGGCAGCCCCAGGACCCGGGTGGGGGTTCCAGCTTGTGTTTGAGGGTGTGGTGGGGCAAGCAGCCAGGAGGGACTCGGGAGCAGGAGGTGGGAACTCCGAGGGCAGGAGCTTACTCTAGCCTGACCTTAAAACAAGCAAAAGAAAAAGATTCCTTTGATTTGCTCTGGATTCCCTTCGTGTGAGCGTGGGAAGAAGGTTTCTGCTCAGGAGGAAGGTTTCTGCTTCTGGGGGGCTCCTTTGGAGGTGTGTTGGGTCCTGCTGGGTGGGGGGGATCTGGGGACATCCCACCCTTCCCTATGGGAGGTGGGTGGCATTTCTGCCAGGGATGGACCTGAGGCCAGCTGGAGACATGGAGCTTGGAGGTGTTTAAGCTAAAATCTGGCAGCAGCCACCTTTGCAAGGTCCCTTTCACTGTTCCTTCTTGGTGCTCTTCTGCTGTCTCCCAGGGCAAAAAGATGTCTCTTGCTGTTGTAGGAAACCTGCTTTCTGCACATGGGGTGGCAGGAAGGTGGTTTTGGTTGTGCTCCAAGAACTCACTTGGGGTTGGGAATGGGAATGTTTATGCCAACCCAGGAGGGAGCTTCTGGAGGGCTCTAGGATCTAACTGGATGGGTTATGCTGGGTAGATGGGTGCTTGGTGCTTTGTCTGCAGACCTGGGTGGATTTTGTCTTGCTTGCTCTGCAGCTCCCTTGCTCCCAGCTGCCAGTGTTGTGCTCACCATGGGCACTCCCCAGTCACCAGTCTGGGGTTGAAGGTGGGGCAGGCTGGGTCACCAGCTCCTTTCCTCACACTGCAGCACCCCAAACTCTCTACTGAGCTTGGTGGGTGCTGATTGGGTCCAAGGAGCCTGAAGCATCCTGACCAGTGCTGGGAAATAACATTGTTGAGCATCTCCCATGGTCCATCTTTGTCTCTGCAGCAGCTCTGGGTGCTGCTTGGCTTTGGAGCAGAGGTTCTGGGAGATGAACCTGGGTTTGCTGAATTCTGGGGCAGCGTGTGCAGGCAGCTCTGCCTGTGCCAGGGTCACCACCCCTTCTCTGTGCCACTGCTGCCAGCGTGTCCATGCAGGGGACAGCGAGGCTTTGTCAGGAGCCACTGCTGCAAATGGAGACAGAAACAACTTGAAGGGACAGCAGGTCCTTCCCAGGAGGGAGAGAACGTGGGTGGATTGTCCTCGAGTGCATTGTCCTCAAGCACCGACCTTCCCTTCCACTTCCCTGCCCTTTTTCTCATCCTCCCCTCTCCAAGGAGAGCTTGTGCTGGGAAAGCACTTGCTGGCATTGCGAAACCAACCCTTTGCCTTGCTGGAAGTGGGAGAACAACTTGAAATCTTCACCAGTCCCCAAAAGAATGGGCTGCAAAAGGCTTTTTCTGGCTTTTCTTGGTTTGCTGGGGTTTGCTGTTCTGTAATCCAGAAGCTGCTTACAGAAAGCTGTCCCCTGCCTGCTGCTGGGGGAAGGACCCAATGCTTGCAGGGTGGGTTTCTAAGCAGCCACCCCTGTGACCAGGGATGGGTTACACCAGGAATTACAAGCTCTGGCTCATAAGGGTTGGAAATAACCCTTGGGAAGGGAGCCTGGCAGGATTTTTTCCCCTCATTTTGGCTGGAGCCAGGTGATGCCACACCAGGCTGGAAACAGAATTACCCTTGGGTGGCTGGAGGGGTGGGATGCAGAGTGCTGCTCATCTTCATGGCTCTCTCTTCTCTTCCAGGGTCCTGAGGAGTGGTGGTGGTGGTGTTGGTCGTCCCCTTCTGGTTGGAGGATGGTTGTTCTCAGGCAGTTTGGGCTGCTGCTCTGGAAGAACTACATCCTGCAGGTAGGCTGGGGTCTGTCTCACCACTGAACCTGGGCACCTCAGAGCTTGATTCTCCAGCAGACCTTCACCAGGGCATCTTCTGGAGGAAAGTAGATGTGGTTGTACTCATGGGATCATCCTGATTTTCTGCAAGGGAGAGCCAGGAAGGGCTGCCTGCTTGGTTGTCCCTGTGCCCTCATGTCCACCCTCTGCCTTTCCCCTTCTGCAGCCCACCTGGGAGCTCATCTCAACCTTCTCACGGGGCAGGATGACTCCTCAGGCACTGTCCTGTGTACCTCTGGAGGTGCCAATTTCTGCACGGAGCCTCTAAACCCACCAGGGTCCAGGTTTTTTCCCTCACTGTTACTTTCCACACCTCAAAGGAGCAGCTTTTGAAGGTTTTAAAAAATGAAACCACTGTCGTTCTGGCATCTATTTGGCAGCTGGATAAGGCCTGGAGAGATGGGATGAGGGGGAAGGGTTTCAAACTGGAAGAGGGGAGATGGAGATGAGATCTGAGGAAGAAATTGTTTGGTGTGAGGGTGCTGAGCCCCTGGCCCAGGTTTCCCAGAGAAGCTGTGGCTGCCCCATCCCTGGCAGTGTCTCAGGCCAGGCTGGATGGGGCTTGGAGCAACCTGGGCTGGTGGGAGGTGTCCCTGCCCATGGCAGGGGTGGCACTGGATGAGTTTTAAGGTCCCTTCCAACCCAAACCAGTGGGATCCTGTGATTTTGGGACCACCTGACCCTGCCCTGCTGGCACTCCCAGGTGGATGCTGTGTGCCAGCCCTGGCAGAGGGCAGTGGAAGAGGAGGGAGGTGGCTGCACTCTGCCTTTTACCTTTTCAGTTACCCTTCTGCAGATCAGCATGACGTTCCTTAAAAATAAACACAATTAAGAGGGCAGGGCTGTGTGGGCCCAGGTCCTGGCAGGGCAGGGAGGAGGCAGGAGGGCTCAGCTGGGCCTGGCAGAAGGCTTGGTTTGCAGCCAGGAGTGTTGTCTGGGGGTGTGCCTGTTGGCCAGAGCTCTGGGTACCCCCCTCTGCACCCCAGACACATGTAGGTCACCCCTCCACCCCTCTGCAGGAGAATATCATCATCTGCTGGGTGTGCTCTGGGGTGGGAACCCTTCTTGTCATGTTTCCCAAGGCCACAAGCCTTGGAAATGGAATACAACCTGGTGTCTGTGCTCCAGAAAAAAAACCAACTTGCTCCCGTGAAGATGACCATTGTCACCCTGGTGACAGTAAGATGGCTGTGGGGACATGTGGCTTGCTGAAAGCCTGGGGCAACCCTGGCCAGGCGGAGGTGGTGATTATGGATGAGTGTCCCTGTCACCTCTGGGACACGGCAGCTTAAATGACTTCTGCAGCAGCAAAAGGCACTGCTGGTAAATGTGGATTATCCTGGGAGCTCAGGGATCCAGGCAACCGCTCTGGGGACAGCCCAGGAGGGGGTTAATAGGACAGTAAATCATCTGGAGGCAGCTGCTCTGCCAGAGCTGCTCTGTGACACCAGCAGATATCTGCAGCCTGTGGCCTTTGGGACAGCTCTGTTGTCCCTGCCTGGGCTGACTGCAGCCATGGCTCATCCCTGGCTGAGGTGGGACCTGGCAGCTCTCCTGGGGGGTACCAGAGAGGAGGTTTGGCTTTGGGTGTGGGTGCTGAGGGCCAGGGAGAAACTGCATGGCCATTTACCCACCTTCCCCTCCTCACAAACCCCTTCACCCTGGCTGCTGCAGGGTGGCCTGTCCCCTCCCTTCCTGTTCCCCTTCTCCTATCCCCCCACAGTCAGAGATTACCCCAGCTCCCCAAGGGAATGAATGCTAATTAACCTGTATGCAATGCTAATTAACCAGGGCTGCTGGTGGGTGTTAGTAGCTGGTGAGGAGTTTGCAGGAGATGCAGCTCTGGGGCAATCTGGTGGGTGCTTTAGGGTGCTGTGCTGCCTGGGTGCCTTCTCTGTCCTTGAGGTCATTGTCTGGTTGTTTGAACTTCAATTTGTTTTAATAAATAAGCTGACATTTTTAGTGCAGCCAGGTGGAGGCAGAGCTCGTGGGGATGTTCTCTGTGCTGAGGGACCCATGTCCAGAGCCTGAGGTCCTGCCAGGTGCCAGGCTGAGCAGCAGAGCCTGTGTCCTGCAGCCACTCAGCTCTGGGGGAAGAACCTCACTAACTGCAACCTCCCCCCTGCTGCTGCTTGTCCCAGCCTTTCATGAAGGGTTCTGAAAATGCTCTGAGGGCTGGAGCAGCTCTGCTCTGGAGCCAGGCTGAGAGAGTTGGGGGTGTTCAGGCTGGAGAAGAGAAGGCTGCAATGGGGAGACCTTAGAGCACCTTCCAGTGCCTGAAGGGGCTCCAGGAAAGCTGGGGAGGGACTTGGGACAAGGGCCTGGAGGGATGGGATGAGGGGGAATGGCTTTGAACTGGAAGAGAGAAGATTGAGATGAGATCTGAGGAAGAAATTGTTTGGTGTGAGGGTGCTGAGCCCCTGTCCCAGGTTTCCCAGAGAAGCTGTGGCTGCCCCATCCCTGGCAGTGTCTCAGCCCAGGCTGGATGGGGCTTGGAGCAAGCTGGGCTGGTGGGAGGTGTCCCTGCCCATGGCAGGGGGGTGGCACTGTATGGGCTCTAAGGTCCCTTCCAATCCAAACCAATCTGGGATTCTATGATTCATTTAATTCCAGTATTTTTAGCTGCCAGCCCTGGAAGTGTTGGGTGAGGCTGCTGAAGGCAAAACCTGTTCAGTTCTCTCTTCTGGCTGCAGCATGGTTCCAGGGCTGCAGGGAAACCCTGCTTGTGAAACACAACCATGCTTCAACCCTGTGACATCTGCATGCCATGAACCTCTTTATTATCTTTTACCTTCAGTGTTTACATCTTACTCCTTGTATCTTTTTTTCATGTTGTTTTTGCCCTGCAGAAACGGCAGATCCTGGTGACACTCATCGAGGTCTCTCTGCCGCTGCTCTTTGCCGCCATCCTCATCGCTCTGCGGCACCGGGTGCACTCCCTCAGCCACCCCAACACCACCATCTACCCCCCTGAGCCCATAGGGGACCTGCCAAGCTTCTTCCACCACCGGCACCTCAGCAACCCCTGGCAGCTGGCTTATGTCCCCTCCAACAGCAGCGCCGTCAGGAGCATCGCCGAGGCGGTGGAGAGGGCTTTACCCATCAACATCAGAGGTGAGGAGGGGCTGGGGGGACAGGGCTGCCACCCCAGGGAGTGCTGTGAATTTGGCTTCTCATCAATCCCAGTTGGATTCCTGGGATGCATCAGGGTTTGTTTTGTTTTGTTTTAAGATCTTCCTGGCAGTGGTTTTAGTTTTGGTTTACTCAAAGGACAGGATTTTCGTTTGGATTTTTTTGGATGACATTTTGTTTCCGTCTAGAGAAATGCTGCCTTAAAATAGTTTAAGGAATGTGGCTGTCACTTCCCTGAGAGAAAGTATTTTTGGAGATCTTGTTGCAGAGAACGTTTTAGCGCTTCATGTTCCAAACTGAAGATAGTGTTAGGATTTTCTCTGACAGGAGAACTATTGGAGTTGTTCAGCCTGGAAAAGAGAGGGCTGTGGGGAGACCTCAGAGCACCTTCCAGTGCCTGAAGGGGCTCCAGGAGAGCTGGGGAGGGACTTTGTAACAAGGGCCTGGAGGGATGGGATGAGGCAGAATGGCTTTAAACTGCAAGAGGGGAGATTTAGGTTGGACATTAGGAGGAAATTGTTTGGTGTGAGGGTGCTGAGCCCCTGGCCCAGGTTTCTCAGAGAAGCTGTGGCTGCCCCATCCCTGGCAGTGTCTCAGCCCAGGCTGGATGGGGCTTGGAGCAACCTGGGCTGGTGGGAGGTGTCCCTGCCCATGGCACAGGGGTGGGACTGGATGAGCTTTAAGGTCCCTTCCAACCCAAACCAGTGGGATTCTGTGGTTCATTTACTCTCAGTATTTTTAGCCACCAGCCCTGGAAGTGTGGTGCAAAGCCCCTTGGCTTTGGCTGGAGCACATTCCTCATGCCCGGGACCAAAATGACAGTTTTGTTGACAGTTGAGCATCCTCTTCCTTTAGTTGCCACGCTCCGTGATTTCATCTCCACTTTTTTTCCCCCTCTGCAGCTCAGGGCTTCTCCTCAGAGCGGGACTTTGAGGAGTACATCCATGCTGACAACCGCTCCAGCAGCGTCCTGGCTGCTCTGGTTTTCCGGCACCGCTTCCCACAGCCCTCGGCCCCACTGCCCCTCCAGGTGAGCAGAGCCAGGGGAGGGGACAGGGACACAGGGGGGGCCCACTGTGTCCTGCAGCCCTCAGTGCCCCAGACTCAGCTCCTTTGTCTGTTCCTCCAGGTCGATTATGAGCTAAGGTTCAAGTACAGCCCCAGGAACGCGCCGCGGAGCGAGCAGACTGGGCTGAACCCCAACCTGGACAGGGACTGGCACACCAGTTACCTCTTCCCCCTCTTCCAGTTGCCAGGACCCCGGGAAGCCAAGTTTGCTGATGGGGGAACACCAGGTGAGGGCCACGAGTTATTTCTTGGTCAAAGAGGTGTTACTGAGGCTCTGAGGTTTTAAAGAAATAGTTTAACTTTTGTAATTATTTTAATAAATGAAAATAAATCCATTAATTGTATTGACATGTTTTTGGCCTGGGAGGTGTCCCTGCCCATTGCAGGGGGGTTGGAGTTATGTGATCTTTAAGGTCCCTTCCAACCCAAACCAGTCTGGGGTCTCTGTAGACCTCAAGATTAATATGAGAAGGGTGACTGTGACCACTCTGTGATTCTGTGATTTTCCATAAGTATCCCAGGACCTCTTGGCCATCACTGGCCTCTGCTTAAAGCAAGAACACTTTTTACTTTATTGAATTTTTTTAAAAATTATTTTTCCCCCCTCTCTCCTTTAAAATCCATTCTAAGTGGAAAATTTATTTCCGTGTCCAAACTGTTTTATTCTGCTGCTTAAATACTTGCAAAGTAAATGATTCTGTGGTTTGAGGGGAGGTTTTTAAAAAGCCAAACCACTGACCAAGGAGGAGACAGCAGGGATGGTGCCAGGGCTGGCACTGCCTCAGGAATTATGTTTTTGGGAGCTTCCTTTGTGGCTGCAGAAGGGATGTTTCCCTCAGTTGGGTTTCTCCTTCTCTTTGGTTTGGTAGCGAGGTCAAGGAAAAGGCTGAGAGACCAAAAAAGCAGGCAAAGGGTTTTGCTCAGGCAGTGTAAATAAACCCAAGCCCAAGGACCATGTCTGCTGGTTCAGATGTTCTGTGGGACATGGTGACCAGCAGGTCCATTCCCTCCCTACAGTGTTTGTTGAGTTAATTAGTTAATGTAAAACATGGTTTGTGATCTCCTGTTCTTGCTTTTTCCTTACCTGCCTGGGAGATTTTAAGCAACCAATTTTCAAAACTTTTCCTTTGGGGTTTTCTAAGCAGAACTGGAGTTTCTGTTCTAGTGACACATAGCAGAAATCCCACCTAGAAACAGGTTAGTTAAAAAAACCACAAACAAACAGACCAATAAATCTTTCATTGTTTTCTAAAGCAAAAAAATTTAATCCAAATGTGTGAGCCACAGGATATATCCTTCCTCACCCAACCCCGCTTCCTGTTCTGTCACCTCTTGGTTTACAAAATCAAAGGGACTGAACACAAGCTCAGTGGCACTGGGGGTGGGGAAGGATGAGGAAGAATCTCCTAACCTAAATTGAGTTTTCCTGCCGGATACTTGGAAATGGTGGCAGTGTGAGGATGCTGAGCCCCTGGCCCAGGTTTCCCAGAGAAGCTGTGGCTGCCCCATCCCTGGCAGTGTCTCAGCCCAGGCTGGATGGGGCTTGGAGCACCCTGGGCTGGTGGGAGGTGGCACTGGGTGAGCTTTAAGGTCCCTTCCAACCCAAACCAGGCTGGGATTCTATGATCAGCAGAGATTTTAATTGCTGTGCTATGGATCCTTCCCAGGCCCCAACACGTTTATTTTGCTTTTCTTGGGAGCTCCTTGTTTTTTATTTTCGCTTCTTCCCGAGCACTCCCTCCCACAAAGGCCATTTCTCTCCTTCTGCCAACTCCTCCTTCCAAGCCCTGGACCCATCCCCATTCCCCCATCTGCTCTTTGCCTTTGCAGGCTACATCCGAGAAGGTTTCTTGGCAGTGCAGCACGCGGTGGACAGGGCCATCATGCGGTACCACGCCAACGCCAGCTCCACCAGCCTGCTGGAGAACATCACCGTGGTGGTGCAGCGCTTCCCTTACCCACCCTATGTCAACGACCTCTTCCTCCTCGCCATCCAGAACCAGCTGCCCCTGCTCCTCATGCTCAGCTTCACCTACACCTCCCTCAACATCGTCCGCGCTGTCGTGCACGAGAAGGAGAAGAAGCTGAAGGTAACGCTGGGACAGCCCTCCCCTCCCTCCCTCAGTGGTGTTTCCCAACCAGAGGCCTCCCCTATAAATTTAGGAACAAAATCCCCTGGGGTGTGGAGCCAGGCAGCAGGAGGTGGGGATGGCAGGGGATTAGCAAGCCCCAGGGAGGAATGTCACTAATCCTGCCACCAGGAGGTGGCTCGGGTCTCTCTGTGTGTGCAGCCAAGGCTGCCAGGCTGGTGGTGCTTCTCCTGGGCTTGGAGAGAGGGAAGCACTGGGGGACTGCAGATTCCTGGAGATTGAAGAGTTGGGAAGCAAAATGTTTGACTTCTGATTGTGGAAACCCATCTGGGTTCAGCTCAGCTCTTTGGGGAGCTGTTCTGTGGGGGTTGCAGCCCCTGTCCAGGGTGGTGGGGGACACCAGGCGATGCTGAAGGCTGCACAGGACCCCACCTTGGTGGCACCTGGGGCTGCCATTCCCCTCACGAGTGCTGCAGGGCAAACAAAAGCTGCTAAGCACCACCCTGGCCAGAACCTCCAGTCACCCTGGCTGTGCTCGGGCAGTGTGGGTGCAGCCCTGGGTGACAGTGAGACCTCCCCACAGGAGTACATGCACATGATGGGCCTCAGCAACTGGTTGCACTGGAGCGCCTGGTTCCTCATGTTCTTCCTCTTCCTCCTGGTGTCCGTGTTTTTTGTCACCGTGCTCTTCTGTGTCAAGGTGAGTGTCTTTCCCCAGGCCACTGTTCTGCAAGCCAGAAGCTCTGTGCTGGCAGGGCACAGGGATGACAAAGCTCCTTTGCCATGGGTTGGACCATCCTGATGTCCCAAGACACGTGTGTGTAACAGAGGTTGGAGTTTGGCCTTTTCCAGAGCTGGGTGGCAGGGGTGGGAGTCTTATGGGCACCATGAAGGTCCAGGCACTCTGTGCAGAGCAGGACCACCCTGCTCCCACAGCCCTATGTGCCCTTGGAGGGACTTGAGCTTTCTTCTCTGCTTGTACCCACACCGTGAGAAGCAGGAGGTGGCTGCCTGCATGCTGAGGAAGGTGTCCCTTCCCTTTTAGACCCCAGGTGACAGGAGTGAAACCTGTATTTCCTCCCTCTGGAGTGGTCTCATGAGGGCCTGGGGTGTTCTTGCCCATCTCTCAGTTTGTCTTTAACCAATGGAGAGCATCAGGTCTTGGCTGCCCACACGTGCCTGCAGCCATGGTCTGCTTCCCCAGCCCTGGGCATAACCAGATTTTCCCTGTAGGTGAGTGAACAGGGAGCTGTGCTCACCAACAGTGACCCCACGCTGGTGTTCACCTTCCTTGCCATCTTCTCCATCTCCTCCATCTCCTTCAACTTCATGGTGAGCACCTTCTTCTCGAGAGGTGAGTCCCTCCCCAGCTGCCTCCTTGTGTTTCTGACCCACAGGGCTCTGGGGGGTCACTGTGGGCCTCGTGCTGTAGTGTCTTTGGTTAATTTTGGTTGGGAGGCAGCTCTGGAGGTCATCCATCCATCCTGCTCCAAGCAGGGCCAGCTCCAGAGTTACATGAGGTTTCACAGGGCTCTGTGTTGGATAACTTGCATCATCGTGTGGGCTGGGGAGGCCTTGTTTCCCTTTTTCGGGGTGCATTTTCCCCGTGGATTGTGGGAAGGGTGGTGAGTACTGCTCCTAAGGCCTCATCTGCTCATCTTGGCCTGAGGATGTTGTGGGCAGGGATGGGCAGGATGCTTCTGCAGTTGCCCACCACAGGGTTGGGGTGCAGTGCTGCTCGACATGGGAGATGGGCATGTCCTCATCCTGCCCCCCTGTTACCCTACTTTGTGCAGAGGTTTGAGTGTCCAGGGATGGGAATCTGGTGAGAAATACTTGGTGGCATCAGCGTGTCATTGATGCTTCCCCTCCTGTTTTTCTCTGTGCCGGCAGCAAACGTCGCGGCTGCCGCTGGTGGCTTCCTCTATTTTTTCTCCTACATCCCTTACTTCTTCATCTCACCCCGCTACGACCTGATGTCCCACAGCCAGAAGCTGTCCTCCTGTCTCATCTCCAACGTGGCCATGGCCATGGGGGCACAGCTTATAGGAATGTTTGAAGGAAAAGGTAAGCAACTCCCTCCCGTCCTGTTTTGATTGGTTTTTTTTTTGAGGTGGGTTGAGACTGGCTTGGATGTGGTGGGAAGGCTGGAAAGGGAGTAACACTTTTCCTGCTCCTAATGAGAGGAGAATTGGTTGCTCCTGCAGGTTGTGTCTACACCATGTTCTGAACACGTGCCCATGGTCGTCTGGGCTGTGGAAAATGATAGAATCCCAGATTGGTTTGGGATGGAAGGGACCTTAGAGCCCGTACAGTGCCACCCCTGTGCCATGGGCAGAGACACCTCCCACCAGCCCAGCTTGCTCCAAGCCCCATCCAGCCTGGCCTGAGACACTGCCAGGGATGGGGCAGCCACAGCTTCTCTGGGCAACCTGGGCCAGGGGCTCAGCACCCTCACACCAAACAATTTCTTCCTTATATCTTAATCTCCCTTCTTGGAGTTCAAAGCCATTCCCCCTCATCCCATCCCTCCAGGCCCTTGTCCAAAGTCCCTCCCCAGCTTTCCTGGAGCCCCTTCAGGCACTGGAAGGTGCTCTAAGGTCTCCCCATTGCAGCCTTCTCTTCTCCAGGCTGAACACCCCCAACTCTCTCAGCCTGGCTCCAGAGCAGAGCTGCTCCAGCACTCAGGTCAGCTTTGTGTCCCTGCCCTCATGGCTTTAGTTGCCACAGAAATTCTGTTCTAAGGGATGGGAATCTGTTACATTTCCTCCTTTCCAGTCTGTATCTTTAATTTCTGCATCAGTAGGAGTTTGCTGGTGGCCAGCAGAGATCCTGCTTCTGGAAAGTGATGGCACTAAAAAGGTGATGGAGGGACAGTGGCTGGAGAAGAGATTTCTTCTTTTCCAGGCAGTTGCAGAGAACGTGATGGGATGGGGAACCTCAAGATGTCTGCAGGAGAACCTGCTGCATCTTTTCCCTCCCTCTGTAGGGTTGTAGAGCTGAAGAGCATGGGCTCCTCATATCCCATCAGTGAATTAGGACAGGAGATGCTTTCTGACCCTCCTGGAGAACACCTTGTCCTCCCGGGGATGCAGAGCTAGGCAGTGCCCCCTCTGCCTTGCAGGGACTGGCATTCAGTGGAGGGACCTCATGAAACCTGTCAGTGTGGATGACAACTTCACCTTGGCCCAAGTGCTGGGGATGCTGCTCCTGGACTCGGCGCTCTACGGCGCGGTGGCCTGGTACGTGGAGGCCGTCTTCCCCGGGGAGTATGGTGTGCCTCAGCCCTGGTACTTCTTCTTGACGGTGAGCACTGCTTGCAAAACCCTTCCAGGGGGGCTTGGGGAGGGGTTGTGGGGGTGGTCTACTCTTCTGTGCTACACAAAGGGCTGAATTGACATCTGTGGGTGGCACCATCTGGCCTCCAAAATCCAGGACTCTGCAGAATGTCCTCAGTAAAAGCTGATGCAGCTGGATTTGTGATTCTAACACAAAGGTCTCACCTTTAAAGCTTTGTCCTGGCACTTGTTGGCACGCAGGGTGTTGTGAAGTGTCTCCGTGCCCAAGAGAAGGTGTTGGGAGACAAGCCCCAAGTGTGAGCAACCAGACCTAGTCATTTGAGCCCCCGAGCAGGGCAGTCTGTGTCCTCCTGCCAGCCCCCAGGTCCTGGTGCCAGGGGCTGGGTGACAAATGTCACCACCCAGCTTAGCTGAGCTGACCCTGCCAAGTCCAAGGCTGGGCAGCACCTACGCTGGAGTTGGGTTTGAGTCCAGGAGCTGTTGAGTTGCCATTGCCACAGGGATCTAAGGTTCCAAACTCTTGTTTTCATTCCTAGAGAGCCAGGTCAAAATAAATGAAAAAAAAAAAAAAAAAAAAAAAAAAAAAGGCTGCAAAAGCAGCAGCTGGACTCTGGGTGTTATTTATGTCATCTCTGCCAAGATTTTGGGAGGGGGTGATCATCTGTAGTGTGGGTTCCTCTGGGCAAGGTGCCTTCTGCCTGGGCAGCTTGACTTCTCATCCATGTTCTGACCTTTTCCTTGAGAAGGAAGGCAAGGAAAAGCTGCCTGTGTCATCCTGGGCAGTCCTGCTGGAGAGCAGAAGGAGCAGTTTCATCCTCTCTCTGACCAGCTGGCAATACCCAGGCCAAGGAGAGTGGTCTTGGGGGGAATCTGTGTGGGAGGAGGAGGCTGGACCAGGCTGGGGAGAAGGGGTGGTCTCTCCCTGTGCCTGAGTTTCTCTCTCTGCCTCCTTCCCTCAGCCCTCCTACTGGTGTGGGCGCCCCAGGACTGTTGTGGGGAAAGAAAAGGAGGAGGAGGAGGACCCTGAGAAAGCCCTGAAGAGCCAGTACATTGAGGAGGAACCTGCTGACCTCGTGTCAGGAATCAAAATAAAGCATCTGTCTAAGGTACTGATTGCCCCCCACAGCACTAACACATCATGATGTTCTTCTTGCAAAAGCTGCTGCCTGCAGGCTTCCTCCTCTGCCCTCCTTGCTCCCCAGGCTGTCCTCAGAGACAGCTGTATTCTAGAATCTGGGAATAGAATCACAGAATTTGGTTGGAAAAGACCTTGAAGACTATCCAGTCCAACCATCACCCCAGCACTGCCAAGGCCACCACTAACCCATGTCCCTCAGCACCACATCTCCACAGCTCTGAAACCCCTCCAGGGATGGGGACTCCAGCCCTGCCCTGGGCAGCCTGGGCCAGGCCCTGACAACCCTTTCCAGGGAGAAATTGTTCCCAAGCTCCAACCTAAACCTCCGCTGGCACAACTTGAGGCCATTCCTCTTCTCCCATCACTTGTTCCTGGGGAGCAGAGCCCGACCCCCCCTGGCTCCAACCTCCTCCCAGGCAGTTGCAGAGAGCCAGAAGGTCTCCCCTCAGCCTCCTCTGCTCCAGGATCAACACCCCCAGCACCTCCTCATATTGTTGTGGACTGAAGTGTTGGGTACTTCCAGCTGTGGTGGTGTCTGTATTTAACAATTGTCATCTGAATTAGGTTTGTTGTCTGATGCCACCCCCACGTGAGCTTCACAGGGTTTTATCACTGGATGGAGCAGAGGGGGAGATCTGGGGGCACTTGGTTGGAGTGCAGCATCAACTCATTAACATCATCTGCCCAGGTCTTCAAAGTGGGAAACAAGATGAAAGAGGCAGTCAAGGACTTAACAGTGAACATGTACGAAGGGCAGATCACTGTCCTGCTGGGACACAACGGTGCAGGGAAGACCACCACTCTGTCCATGCTGACAGGTAGGAGCCACATCCTGCTGCAGGGCTGGCAGAGGGTGAGGGGATGCTGATGGCATGGCTTGCAGAGGCCTTGCAACTCATCTCTGAGGTTGGGGGATGGGGTTTGTGCACTTCCCTGGAGCACCTTTGGTTCCCTGAGCTGTTGGTGGGGGATGCTGGGGTAGTGAGGAGCACATTGCTGCCTGGGGAGACAGGAAGGTTGGGGAGGTCGTGCTCAGCCCTCCACAAGAGAGGGGTCAGCTGATGAGTTAGGCCATAGCTGCTCTTTGTGTTGGAGAGTCCTGAGAAGAGAGAGCACCTGGTGTAGGATGGGTCTCTGCAGGCTTCATCATGATAAGGGCATGGGCCAAGAGCTGGTTGTCTTCATTCCTGAGCTGCTGAGCTCCAGGCAGTCTGTTTTGGCATGGTGGACATGGTGACCTTTGGTGGTCCTTTCATCACTGTCCTCTGTCACTCCTGCCAGCTCAGGGTGCTCACTGGACCTTCTCTGGAGGTCTGCCCTGGCCTTGCCTGGCCCTCTGCCCAGTGTGCCTGCCTCCTTCCCTCCCTGCCTGCCTGCTCTGGCAGCCCTGCCAGCTCACCCTCCCACCCATGGGTGACAGCAACCCACCCCGTGGCTGGCAGGAGAAAGCTGCCCTACCCCAGTTCCAGCCAGAGACCTTCTTTGAAGGACCCCAGCTCCTCTCCTTGCCACCTGGGGTTGTCCTCAAGCCCTGAGGCTGCTGCATCTCACTCCTTCCAGGTCTGCACTCTCCAACGAGTGGCCAGGCGTACATCAATGGCTACGAGATCTCCCAGGACATGGTCCTCATCCGCCGCAGCCTGGGCCTGTGCCCCCAGCACGATGTGCTCTTCGACAACATGACAGTGGAGGAGCATCTCCACTTCTATGCAGGGGTGAGCCCTGGCCGTTCTGGGCCCCTGGGAGCCAGCCCGGGAGGAGGGATCTTTGTGGTTGGGGAAGCGTGGTGAGATCCATCCAGCAGAACAGCCATTGCCTCCTCTTTCTGCCTCCTCCACAGGCAGGAGCTCCCTCCTTGGCAGATGGAGGAGTGAAGGGTTGCAGGCAGTGGTGGCTCCGTGGGGACCCCCTTGCTGGCTGTGCCATCTCCTTTGGGGTCTGGCAGGAGTCCATCCCTGGGCTGCTCCACCTTCCTGCCTGGGTGTGGAGGAGGGCATGGTGGGCTTCAGGAGCGGGTTGGTGGTGTGGTGGGGTGGGACTTGGCCAGAGACACCCCTGCAGGCAGGGTTAACCCTTCCTTCATCCCATCTGACAGCTGAAGGGGTACCCAGCCTCCAAGTGCCCCGAGGAGATCAGCCACATCCTGAGGATCCTCAGCCTGGAGGACAAACGCCGCTCTCTGACCAAGGCGCTCTCCGGCGGCATGAAGCGCAAGCTCTCCATTGGCATTGCCCTCATTGGGGACTCCAAGGCAAGCACCTTTGGTGGAGATCACCTCAAATCTTTCTCCCTGTGGCCAGTGTAGGCCCTTCTGGTGGCTCTGGGGTCTGGGGCAGGAGCACCCACACAAAAGGGGATGACTCTGAGGACCACCCTGAGCCTGCAGCTCTGCCCATCACCTCACGCGTGTTGGGAGGTCATGGACACTGGGGCTGTGCTCTCCTGTGCTGCTCTGCCTTTCCCAGTCCCCTTTTGACCATCTCCTGTGTGCAGGTGGTGATGTTGGATGAGCCAACTTCAGGGATGGACCCAGCCTCTCGCAGGGCCACCTGGGACCTCCTGCAGCAGCAGAAGAGCAACCGCACCATCCTGCTGACCACCCACTTCATGGATGAGGCTGACCTGCTGGGGGACCGTATAGCCATCATGGCCAAGGGAGAGCTGCAGTGCTGTGGCTCCTCACTCTTCCTCAAGAGGAAATACGGTGAGAGAGCAGCGGGAGGGTCCTGCTTGATGTCTTGTCCTTGCTGGGGAGGGAGGGGATCTGTTGCTTCTTGTCTGATGGCTGGTTGCTCCTCATCATGCTGTTCTGCCTCTTTGGAGGTCCAGCCCCACACTTGTTCCTGCCATAAGTTCAGGCAGAGCCATCGGTGCCTGGCACCCAGGACCAGGCTGGGCTTTGTTTCACCCTCTGCCTTCTCTTGTGGGCAGGGGCTGGATATCACATGGTGATGGTGAAGGAGCCCTACTGTAACCTGGGGGAGATCTCCCGCCTCATCTGTCACTATGTCCCCAATGCCACCATGGAGAGCAATGCTGGGGCAGAGCTGTCCTTCATCCTGCCCAAGGAGAGCACACACAGGTAATGTCATCACCCCCTGCTTGTCCCCCCAGGTGGGTCCCCTCATTGTAGAGGGTTGCACAAATGAGGCAGGCTGGTGTGGCTCGAAAGCATGGAGTCATGGAGTCACTTTTGTTTGGAAAAGACCTTGAGGATCATCCAGTCNCTTGGCCACCTGGGCACACGCTGGCTCATACTCAGCTGCTGTTGACCAACACCCCCAGGTCCTTTTCTACCAGGCACTTCGCAGCCACTCTTCCCCAAGCCTGGAGCATTTTGTGGAGTTGTTGGGTCCCAAGTGCATGACCCAGCACTGAACCTTGCTGAACCTCATACAAGTGGCTTTGGCCCATTGTTCCAGTGTGTACAGGTCCCTCTGCAGAGCTTTTTCTCAAGCAGATCAACTCTCCTTCCCAAATTGGTGTCATCTGCAAATTGACTGAGGGTGCACTTATCATCCAGATCATACTTAAAGATATTAAAGAGAATTGACCACAATCCTGAGCCCTGGGGAACACCACTGGTGGTTGGCCACCAGCTCCTCATATTGAAGTTAAAAACTTGGGTGGCTGAGACTGCCTGTGGCAAGAAAGGGCAGAAGATGGAGCCCACAAGGTGCTCTCTTGAACAGAGCGAGGTGAGGTGCTGGTGCTGGCTTCAGGACTCAAACCAGCTGCAAGACCCATGCCCAGAAGGTCTTAACCTCTGGGTGCCCCCTCTCATCCTCTCCTCAACTTGGGCTGTGCCAATAGCATCCTGGCCTGGATCAGGAACAGCGTGGCCAGCAGGTCCAAGGAGGTGATTCTGCCCCTGTACTCAGCCCTGGTGAGGCCACACCTCGAGTCCTGTGTCCAGTTCTGGGCCCCTCAGTTCAGGAAGGAGATTGAGGTGCTGGAGCAGGTCCAAAGGAGGGCAACCAGGCTGGTGAAGGGACTGGAGCACAGATCCTATGAGGAGAGGCTGAGGGAGCTGGGGCTGTTCAGCCTGGAGAAGAGGAGGCTCAGGGGAGACCTCATCACTCTCTACAACTCCCTGAAAGGAGGTTGGAGCCAGGGGGGGGTTGGTCTCTTTTCCCAGGCAACTATCAACAAGACAAGAGGACACGGTCTCAAGTTGTGCCAGGGGAGGTTTAGGTTGGATATTAGAAAGAATTTCTTTACAGAGAGGGTGATCAGACATTGGAATGGGCTGCCCAGGGAAGTGGTGGATTCTCCATCCCTGGAGATATTTAAAAAGAGACTGGATGTGGCACTCAGTGCCATGGGCTGGGAACCACGGGGGGAGTGGGTCAAGGGTTGGACTTGATGATCTCTGAGGTCCCTTCCAACCCAGCCAGTTCTATGATTCTATGAAACCCTTGGCCTGGGGACCCAGGGCACCTCTGCCCTCCAGCCATTACATGCAGGAGGCAGTTCCCATCTTCCTGGTACCCCCTCAGGGAGGGTCAGCTCTGCTGGGTGGAGTTGGACCAGCAG
Organism: Florisuga fusca; assembly: GCA_038090715.1. Lineage (NCBI taxonomy): Eukaryota > Metazoa > Chordata > Aves > Apodiformes > Trochilidae > Florisuga > Florisuga fusca. Next base: position 1,858,037 of record JAAWXA010000038.1, read on the forward strand.
CATCTGATGCCTCACTTCTTCCTCCAGGTTTGAGGCCCTGTTCACAGAGCTGGAGCAGAAGCGGGAGGAGCTCGGCATCGCCAGCTACGGCGCCTCGGTCACCACCATGGAGGAGGTGTTCCTCAGGTAGGCAGGAGGGAGGCTGCCCCAGGTGGGGTGTCATCTGGTGGCACTGTCCCTTCGTGCTGTGGTAGCAGGTTGGGTTTTGTCTCTTGGGTTTGTCTTCCCAAGGTCAGAACGGGTTGCTCCTGCCTGGACCTGTGTTTCATCACTTGCTTTCCTTCCTGGCTCAGGGTTGGGAAGCTGGTGGATTCCAGCATGGATATCCAGGCCATCCAGCTGCCTGCTCTCCAGTACCAGCATGAGAGGCGCTCCAACGACTGGGCCATGGATGACTCCAGCAGCCTGAGTGGCATGACAGATATGACAGATGACAGTGGGGCACTCATCACGGAGGACTGCTCCAGCATCAAGCTCAACACCGGGGTGAGCACCAGGGCTGTGGGTGCAGGAGGAACAGAGTCCATGCATGTGAAGGGGGTTTTTGTGAAGCTTCCCCCATGGTTGTTTTTGCTGCCTGGGATTTGGAAGTTACTCGAGGCAAAGTGAGATTTGAATCTTCTGTGCAAATCAGAGGCACTGGGTTGGTGACTGCCATTATCCTCAGGTTAGTCTTGAGGTCTACAGAGATCATAGAATCATGGAATGGTTTAGGTTGGAAGGGACCTTGAAGATCATCCAGTCCCCACACCCCTGCCATGGGCAGGGACACCTCCCACCAGCCCAGGTTGCTCCAAGCCCCATCCAGCCTGGCCTGAGACACTGCCAGGGATGGGGCAGCCACAGCTTGTGTAGGCAACCTGTTCTAGGGATGAGAGGTGCTCTTGAATGTGGCCCAGGTGATCTGAAGTGGTTTTCACCTGCCATTGCTATGTCAATTGGGCTTTCTAGAAGGAAAATGAAAAAAAACATCTTCTTTCACTCCCCAGGCTTGTGTTGCAGCTCCCTGGCAGCCCTTCATGGCCCACTGCCCACACGCCTGCAATAAATTTCATTGTGCTTCTCAAGGGCACATCTCAAAGACAGAAGGAAAGAAAGATTTATGGGTTAAAAAGCAAAGAATGTGCTTGCAAGGGCTGGGAAAGAGCTCCCAAGTGTCCCAGCCTGGTCACTTTGGCAAGCAGCTGTGTTGCAGTAATCCTCTTTGTGTACCTGAAATGCTGAGAGGTGGTGGAAGGTAAAGGTCAGGGCTGAAGCTGTTTTTAACACCAGAGATCCCAAACTGAGTGTGTCCTCTTGGGGAGCTGTGGAGTTTGGGCTGGCCTGCTGGGATGGAGCCTTCCACAGACTGGGGTGGCCAGCAGGCTGTGCCACACACAGGATGGGGAGGTGGTTTGGGGGTTCTCCTTCTCTTCCTCCTCATCTGTGTGGGGTAATGTTGGTGCTGTCCACAGCCAGCACTGACCTGGCTTCTCCTCTCCCAGTTCTACCTGTGCTGCCAGCAGTTCTATGCCATGTTCATGAAGAGAGCCATGTACAGCTGGCGCAACTGGAAGATGGTGGCAGCACAGTTCCTCGTGCCTCTCATCTTCACTGCCTTCGCCCTCATCGTGGCCAAGACCTTCCCGGGACCCCGGGACTCCTCGATGCTGAGGTTGACACTGGAGCCCTATGGCCAGACCATTGTGCCTTTCTCCATCTCAGCCACCTCGGGGCTGTCGCAGAGGCTGGCGGAGCAGTACGTGGAGCTGCTGGATGCCCAGCACCAGTCACCGCTGGAGGTGCTGGGTGAGGATCCAGGGGGCACCCAGGGCTCTTGGTGTGGGTGGCTCAGGTCCCATCTGGGGCTTATCTCACCTATCCACCTTGTATCCTGCACGGGAGAGTCCCACATGTTGGCAGGACTCCCCCTCACTGTGTTCTCCATAACCCGGTGCTTGTGGCCATCATCAGGGTGAGGACAGGACCACCAGGGCTGGGGCTGCTTGGGGTCTTTTTCACCCCGTTAGGTTTCATATGGTGGAACTTGCTGATAACAGCTGTGGTGTTTGGCAGGTGACCTGGAGGAGTACCTCATCTCCAGAGCTTCTGAGGAAGGGGGAGCCTTCAACGAGCACTACATCGCAGCCGCCTCCTTCGCGGCCAGCGGGAACCGCACGGTGGTCACTGCACTCTTCAACAACCAGGCTTATCACTCCCCTGCCACCACCCTGATGCTGGCTGACAACGCTGTCTTCAGGCTGCTGGCAGGCCCCAACGCCTCCATCACAGTCACCAACTATCCCCAGCCCCGCAACATCACCGAGAAGGCCAAAGATCAGCTCAAGGAGTACGGTGCTTGCCTTCCTGCTTGGGCTCCTGTCCTCTGTGGGTGCAGATCAGCTTGGTTGTACTTAGACCAGTGGAGGAGCCAGGCTGGAGCTCCTCAGACCCAAATGTAGTTGTGATTGCACTGAGGAGGTCAGGAGAGCAAAGCTGTGTAGATGGTTTACCTGCCTGAGCCTCACGCACACGTCTCAGCGGTTGGGTCTTCCCCTCCGTGTCCTGGTTGGGGTTGGTTTTCCCCCCGGGTGCTGAGAGCAGAGGGGGCTGTATGACCACACGCTTTACAAAATCTTCCACCCAGGGTTTCTCAACCTCCCCTGTGCCAGAGGGGACGTGTGTGACCAGGCAAAGGCAGGGTGGAGGTTTGTGGTGGGATGTGTATGGGAAATGTTCATCTCCCTGAGGATTGCTCTTATTGGGGGGGTGTTTCTCCTTGGGATGCTGGGTGAGTGGGCCTCCACCAGAAGGTGGTGTGTTGCCCCTGACTTGGTCTGTCCAGCTGTCACTGTCCTAGCCTCCCTTGCTGCTCTCTCTGCAGAGGCCAGACAGGCTTTGCCATTGCCATCAACCTGCTGTATGGCATGGCCTCCCTGGCCAGCACCTTCGCTCTGCTCCTGGTCAGTGAGAGGGCCATCAAAGCCAAGCACGTCCAGTTTGTCAGCGGCGTCTACGTGGTCAACTTCTGGCTTTCTGCCCTGCTCTGGGACATCATCAACTTCCTCATCCCATGTGCTCTGATGCTGGTGAGTCACTCCTGACACCCTCCTATCCTCCCCTTGGGTGGCATCTCTGGGTGCTGCTCCTCTGGGAGAGCTGGGATGCGTGTGGGTGCAGGGAATAAGGCCTGGCATTGTCTCAGGACAATGAGGATGAGGCCAGGATGAGGCCATTGGCATTGTCTCAGAAAGGACCAGCAAGAAGGTTGTCCTGTGGTTCTGCCAGGACCTGGGCCTTGGCCAAAAAGTGGGGTTGGTTGGCTGGCAGCCTCTTGCACCTGAACACTTGGGTATGTGTGGTAGAAAATACATGGGAGCATGGAGAGGAGTTTGTGCAGAGAATTCTGTCCCCATAGGGACAGGCTGGTAGGAACCACCTGTGAGGGCTTACCCAGTGGCATCAGTTGTGGTCAAGACAAACATGTTCTTCTCACATTGCTATGGCACAGGTGATATTCCAGGCCTTTGATGTGCAAGCCTTCACCCAAGACAGCCACCTCGTTGATGTGATGCTGATTTTCCTCCTTTATGGCTGGGCCATCATCCCCCTCATGTACCTTCTCAGCTTCTTCTTCTCAGTGGCAGCCACAGCCTACACCCGTCTCACCATCTTCAACATCCTCTCAGGGACAGCCACCTTCCTTGCAGTCACCATCATGAGCATCCCAGGTGGGTCACTGCCCTCTCTGCCTGTCCAGCAGTGCTCCCTGCCATCACCAAGAAGATCCCAGTCCCCACGAGGACTCTTTCACCCTAAGGCTGTCCCCATGGTATCAAAAACCCCAGTGACAGTCCACATGCACCCATTAAATGTGACAAAATCTGTTTGGTTTCCTTCTGAACTTTGATATATCAGGGTCTTCCTCTAACCAGCTTATCTGTTGATCCTCCTGTGCTCCTCTTTCAGAGCTGGGCTTGGTGGACCTCTCCAAAACCCTGGACAAAGTCTTTCTCATCTTACCCAACTACTGCTTGGGCCAATGCATCAGTGACTTCTACCAGAACTACGAGTTCATTCAGTTTTGTACCTCCTCTGTGGAAGCCATCTTCATCTGCAAGGCATTCAGTGAGTCTCTGTGTTGATCCTCCCCTGGGCATCCCACCCCAGCTGCACTTGAGGGTTCTCTGTGGGGTGGGTGGTGAAGCTGGGGCCTCTCACCCAACCTGGGCAGTAGCTCCAGGTACCATTCTTAAGAAAAATGCCACTTTTAAAGAAAAATATGGGCACTGGTTGATACCCATGGGTGGTCTAATTAAGAAAAGTTTTCCTTACTAATGAACTGGAGGACAGTGTTGGCCAGGGACAGTGTCATAGAGGAGTAAAGAAATCCCACTTGTGGTGCTGAAAGAGTAACTTGATCTCCTTGGCATGCCTCCCGTGGGCATCTTCTGCCAGATCCCCTCCAGACCTGAATCCTCTTGTGGGAAATGTTGGAAAGAGCTGTGGGCAAGGAGCCCAGTGTGGGCTGGGATGAAGATAAGCCTGGCAAAGCTTGGGCTCACAGCTTTCTCTGGAGCTTATCTGCACCTCCCCAGAGTGTGGTTTGATCCAAGTCTGGTTTTGTTCCATCCCTCCTCAGATATCAGTTATCAGATGAACTACTTCTCCTGGGAGACACCTGGGATTGGACGATACCTGACCTCCTTGGCCATCCAGGGTTTCTCCTTCCTCTTCCTCCTTTTCCTCATTGAGACAAACCTTCTCTGGAGGCTGAGAACTTTGGTCTGCAGCATCTGCAGGCGGCGGAAATGGGTGAGCTGAAGCATGAGGGGGGGAGAAGTAAGGTGTCCCTGTGACCTGGAGACATCCCCATGTTGCTTGCACAGATCTTGTTTGAATTCCTGGGCTCTGTGGGGTCACTCAGCTTTGGTGCTCAGAGATGGAAATCCTGTTTCCCCCACACTTCAGGACTCTTCACAGTGTGTCACTTGTAGGCCCCCAAGCCCATGAGCTGTTTGCCTTTTCACCTGAATCATCTTCCTGGGAGAGCATCCCTGGAGCTGGTTGCTCAGAGGGGAAGATCCTGGTGGATGTATGGGGTTGGTGAAGGGACTGAGGTCTCCCTGGAGGTGGTTGATGGAAGAGGTAGACCCTGCCTAGGTTGGGGGCACTTCCTCTAGGTCAGCTTGGAGGAAGCCCACAGCTGCCAAGGTGGCAAAGAGTGCTTTTTCACCCCCACATTTAGGTGGCACTGCTGAACAGGGTGTCTGTGCTGCCAGAGGACCGGGACGTGGCAGATGAGAGGAAGAAGGTTTTGGAGTCACCACCAGAGTTGCTGTCATCTCTCAGCAGCCCTCTTGTCATCAAGGAGCTCACCAAGGTGAGGAGAATGTGGCCCTTCCTCAGCATCCTGCTGCCAGCTGGGGGCTGGTAAAGTCACTACTTGCTTGGTGTGTCCTCAGGCATTTGGTGCCTCTGGTGACTGACATGGTTTGTGTGTTGGTCTCCACCAGGTCTATGACAGCCAAGAGTCCCTGCTGGCAGTGGACAGGATCTCCCTGGCTGTCAGCAAAGGGGAATGCTTTGGTCTTCTTGGCTTCAACGGAGCAGGCAAAACTACCACCTTCAAGATGCTGACTGGTGACGAGAGCATCACGTCAGGGGATGCCTTTGTGGATGGTCACAGCATTCTGGCCAACATCAAGAAGGTACTGAGTCTGTTACAGACTGTCTGGTGTCTGCTTGGGCTGGGCCACCTTTGAGGAGGAGATGGGTGCAGTTGGCAGGGGTGGAGGTAATGTCTCTGGGAAGTTGTGTCCTTGTCTGCCCAAGCTGTTGGTTGTCTGGACTGCTTAGTCTTCTCTCCACTGGGATGACAGATGTGAATGAAATGGATGCCAGACCTTCATCAAAGGGTTTTGCTTCATAGTTGGAAATGTGAAAAACTTGAGTTTTCACAGTCAGTGACAATCTCTCTAAGACAAGCAGGTCAAACCTTTGCAGACCCCTGCTAGAGATCTTGCTGGGAATTGCCCACTGTCCTTTGGAGATGAGAGGAGCAGATCTCAGGCTTTCAGTTCAACCCCTGTGTGTCTCTACCAGTGTCAGCTTCAGGCAAGGTGAACATGGGGAGGGTCTGCCCTGAGAGCATGGCTCTACTGGCTTGCTTTCCTGGCACTCTGCCTTGTTCTGGGCTCTTGTCCAGAGGAGACCAGCATATGGGGAAGGTACAAACCCTCCAGGGTGTTCATTCTCCTGAGGTCCTGGGCCAGCTGAGACGGCCCTGACAATGAGGAACCACTTGGGGAAGCACAGGCTGAGGCAGCAGTCAGTGTCCTGAGGCACACTGCGTGTGTCCCTCCCCACCAGACGAGTTTCCTCCTCGTTTCACCCGCGGTTTCGGAGCTGCAGCTCAGACCCTTTGAGGAGAAACCTCGCACAGGTCCCGCAAAGCCATGGCACCTTCTAGCTTGAACCCTTCCTCCTTGGAACCTCCCACCTGGGAGCTAATCCCCGTTGGGTTCCTCTCCTCCTTCCCAAGGTCCAGCAGCGCATCGGGTACTGCCCGCAGTTCGATGCCCTCCTGGAGCACATGACGGGGCGCGAGACCCTGAGCATGTACGCCCGGCTGCGCGGCATCCCCGAGCGCTACATCGGCAGCTGCGTGGAGAACATGCTGAGGGGGCTGCTCCTGGAGCCCCACGCTGACAAGCTGGTCAGGACCTACAGGTGAGAGGAGACCCTGTCCCCTCTGTCCCCACCCCTCTCCCCGTCTTGGGGAGCTCTCCCCATGCTCATGGTCTCCTCCGGCAGCGGAGGGAACAAGAGGAAGCTGAGCGCCGGCATTGCCCTCATCGGCGGTCCCCCCGTCATCTTCCTGGATGAGCCTTCCACTGGCATGGACCCTGTGGCCCGACGTTTGCTCTGGGATGCGGTGACAAGGACGAGGGAGTGTGGCAAATCCATCATCTTCACCTCTCACAGGTGTGACAACAAAGACATGAGAGACTGGGGGAGTGGCCGGGAGGGTGGTGGGGTCCAAGCGATGGGATCCACCTCCAGTGCCTGGTGGGTGGACACTGCCTGCAGCCAGCAGTGGCTGCTTTTACCCAAATCTCCCTCCTCTGAAAGCCCAGAGAGGAGGGAATTCACCTCCAGCCCCTTCCCAGAAGCTTCTGCTTTTCTGTCTTGGTGTTCCTGCCCTGCTGAGCAGATCTTCTTCTGTCCTGCAGCATGGAGGAGTGCGAGGCCCTGTGCACACGTTTGGCCATCATGGTGAACGGGCAGTTCAAGTGCCTGGGCAGCCCCCAGCACCTGAAGAGCAAGTTTGGCAGTGGCTACACCTTGCTGGCCAAAACACGGAGTGAGGAGGAGGGAGAGCTGGAGGCCTTCAAGGCCTTTGTGGAGAAGACTTTCCCAGGTACTGAGAGCTACTGGAGCTGTTGTGCTCCAAGGGGGGGCAGGATGCTCCCTGTGAGCCTCAGCAGGTTTCCTAACTCAGAACCTCTCCTTGCTGGTCTCTCCCAGGCAGTGTCCTGAAACACGAGCACCAGGGCATGGTGCATTATCACTTGACCAACAAGAATCTCAGCTGGGCACAGGTAAGGGGGGGCTGGAGCACATCCCACCCTTTGGCAGGAGGGGGCTGGTGGGGGCAGCATGTTTTCCATGCTTTGCTTTCACACTCAGCTCTTTCTTTTGTTTCAGACACACTCTGTCCAAAATCCAGGTGATATATATATATACATGTGTATATATATATATTTTTTTTTTATTTTTTTTTTAAGGCAAATTAAAAAGTGTTTTTCTCCTTGACCCTTTCCCACCTCCTGGCCCAAGTAGGTCACCTGCAGATGGCCAGTGGGTGAGCCAGAACCACTTCATCCCATCCCCATGAGCTGGCTGCCCTTGACCACAGCCTGCAGAGGGAAAGTTCTCCCTGGGGAAGAAGTGCTGAATTTGCTTTTTATATATTTATACCTGAAAATACTTCATGGCAGCTCTGCAGCAGGAGGGGGCTGGCAGGGTTGTCTCTTGTATCTGTGTCCTTGCATCTCCCTGCTGGGGATGTGGATGTATATATATTACATATGTAACAGACTGAGCAGAAACCTTGGGCTGGGAGCCCAGCCAAAGGATATTTATATTAAAAAAAAAAAAAATTGAAGCATTGTTTTGGTTGAAAAAAACCTTGAAGCTCATCAAGTCCAACCATGAACCCTGTGCTACCAAGGCCACCACTAAACCCTGGCCCTCAGCACCACACTTACACACACACATGTATCTGACATAAATATATGTATGCAAAATATATATTAAACCTGTATTTTTAAATAGGGTCAGGGACTCTGCTAAATAACCCATCTCCTGGCTTCCCACCACCCTCCTGCCAGCGAATGTTTTGCTTCCCCCAAGTCTCCCTGGAGGAAAAGGCTGGGCTGCCCCCATAGCTGAGGTCCCTGCACTCACAGCTGTGTCCCTTTCAGGTCTTTGGGGCCTTGGAGAAAGCCAAAGAGAAGTATCACTTGGAAGACTACTCAGTGAGCCAGATCTCCCTGGAGCAAGTCTTCATGAGCTTCACCCGCTTCCAGCACTACACAGAGGACAGAGGGAAATGAGGCCAAGCCCCCACCAGTGCCCTTCCTCACGGACTGGCCCTGCTGCCTGTACACAGTATATAGAAGGACAGTAATTTATATATTGGCGTGGCTTAAGTAATGTATAAATGTATGAAACTTTTCAGGGGGGAGGGGGGCGAGGAGGGCGTCCCACCCTCTGCCCTTGGGGAGCCAAGGGGTGCGTGGGGCACAGCTGCTCTCCAACCTCCCTTCCCGTCCATAAAGCAAAAAAACAAAGCCCCAGAAGCAGGGAGGGAGGAGCCTGGATGGAGAGGGGTGTTGGGGATTGGACTGGCAGGGGATCTTGTCCCCAGTGGCCCCACGCTCCCCTCTCCCATGCCCAACGTTCACCCCCATCAGGACCAACCTCCTTCTTTGGGACCAGACTCTGGGGACTCACTCCAGTGACAGGACAAGGGGCAGTGGTCACAAACTGGAGCACAGGAGGTTCAGCCTAAACTGAAGGAAGAACTTCTTTCCAGTGCTCTGTTACTCTTCCAGTAACAGGCTGCCCCAACGAGCTGGTGGAGTCTTCATCTCTGGAGACATTTGAACCCCACCTGAACACCACCTTGTGCAACCTGTTCCAGGTGCCCCTGCTGCTCTGGCAGGGGGGTTGGTGGACTAGATGATCTCCAGAGGTTCCTTCCACCCCCTAACATTCTGTGATGCTGCTCTGTGGTTTTTGCCTGCGTGTTGAGGTGTCCTGTGAGGTGGTTTGCTGGTGGCTCTGGAAGCTGGGGGGGAGCTCAGAGCTAAACCCTTCCCTGGGTTAATTGGGATGTGCTGGGGTTGTCTTTAGAAGCACTTTGTGTTGAGCTGGAGGGGACAAGGCAAGCTTCCCTCCCCCCAGTGGTGGCTCCATCCCCCTTAACCTCTTAGAAGATGCTATCTTCTCCTGCCTGCTGGTCCTGGGGTGGAGGTGAGGCATGCTGGGGAGCTGGCTGTGCCTTGCTGGTGTCAAAGAGGATGGGGATGTGCTCATGGAGATGGTTCTGGAGCCTGGGCCCTTGGCACAGCAGTAGGGCTGGGTGCAAGGTGTCACAGGGTGCCTGGGGACACTGCTGGGTGACTGTTGCCTCCATGGCAGGGTTGCAGCAGCAGGATGTTCTCCTTGTGCCCAGGTTCTCCTCTGCTCACCCCTGACACCCCACATGGCTCTGGTCAGAGTCCACCCATCCCATCTCCCCCTCCTTGTCCCCATCCCCTCCACACCAGGCCAGGCAGGTTGGGGTGTTAGGCACCAGCCCTGCCCACCCCAAGGCAGAGGCACAACTGGGATTTCTTTTTTTTTTTTTTTTGGCATTTCCCAGTGGTCAGGTGGGTTTTTTTGTTTTTTGGTTGTGTTTTTTTTTTTTCCAGTTTGTTTGTTTTCTATGTTGATTCTTGTCTGTCCATAATTTGTCCCTGTGTCACCTGGGGACAGTCCCCTCCTGGCGGCTGCCCCTTAATCAATGCAGAGCTATTTGCACTATAGTAATACACACACGATTGCACATAAGGAAATTAATTGATATTTATGGGGAGGGAGGGGGAGGGGGGGTTGCTGATTCCCTTCTAGTGATTGCATTGTCAGGGGTTGGGTTGTATTTTTGGGTTGGGTTTTTCCTTTGTTCCTCTGACCGACTCATTCCTTCCTGTTCCACTTTTGGTTTGGGTGTTTTTTTTGTTTTTTTTTTTTCCCCCTTTGCCTAATGTTGATGTTCAGACCAATGGTGCATCATGTTACTAAGACTTTCCCTGGATCTTAAGTGTGGGGTTGTTTGTTTGTTGGGGTTTTTTTTTGTGTGTTTAATTAAGCAGTCAGCAAGTGAATGACAGCCCTGAAACCACTCTGAGGTGCTGGCATAGACTCTCCTCCAGGCAGTGCTGATGCAAGGAAAGGAGGAGCTGGGCACAGGGATGGATTTGGGGGGGGTGAGAGGGTCCTGGAGCCACCAGGACTAGAGAAGGATCTGGAGCATATGAGGAGTAGCTGGGGGTGTTGATCCTGGAGCAGAGGAGGCTGAGGGGAGACCTTCTGGCTCTCTGCAACTGCCTGGGAGGAGGTTGGAGCCAGGGGGGTCGGGCTCTGCTCCCAAGGAACAAGTGATGGGACAAGAGGAACGGCCTCAAGTTGTGCCAGGGGAGGTTTAGGTTGGAGCTTGGGAACAATTTCTCCCTAGAAAGGGTTGTCAGGGCCTGTCCCAGGCTGCCCAGGGCAGGGGTGGAGTCCCCATCCCTGGAGGGGTTTCAAAGCTGTGGAGATGTGGTGCTGAGGGACATGGGTTAGTGGTGGCCTTGGGGGAACAGTGGGACTGGATGAACTGAAGGTTTTGTCAACCAAAACAATTCTGAAGTGCTGGGACTCCCAGTAACACTTTGTTTGTTTGTTTGTTTTGTTATATTTTTGGAAGGGGAGAGCTAGGGCAGGATGCAGCAGAGTCTGGGGTGGAAAGCAGTGAATAAACTGGGGGAAGGAGATGTACAGGAGAGTCAGATGCCAGATTGCCACAGGCTGGCAGCTGAGCACAGTGACAACAGCCAGGACAACTGGGAACCCCCCCTGCACATATCCCAGCGAGTACTGGTGACCCCAGCAAAGCTTTGGACAGGGCTGGGGGGCACAGAAGCAATGTACAGCCCCCCCAAACTCCACCACAGCAGAGGGGGTGGCCGAGGGGTGATGGGCAAGGCTGGCAGCAGCTCGGGGGGGCAGAGGGCAGGAGCAGGGCTGCTCCCCAGGGTCAGGTTTGTGCTGCAGGGTGGTGGCATTGCTGTGGCCCCCCAGCCTGCAGGAGAGCCCCCAGCAGCTGCTGCTCCCTCCTGGCTGCACTGTGGTTATTTCCATCACTGGAATAATAAAGGTCAGGGTTTTATTCTTTTTGCAGGGGGTGTTTTCTGGCCTCCTTTGGAGTCAGAGAGCGGCTCCAGCCTTGCTGGGCTTGGGCTGGTCAGGCCAGGGGGAGGAGATGGGGAAGGGGGTTGTCTTCCAACACCTCACCTTAGGAAGGCTCAGTCCAGCCTGGAAAAGCCCAGGGGCTGGGGGATTTTGTTTTGTATGTTTGTGTGTGCTCATCAGGTGTCTCTGGGACCAGAAGGGGAGGTGTCCCCATCCCATCTCCTCCAGACAGCCACAACCACCCTCTCTTAGCACCCTGCTGCACCCCACCACCCCTGGGGAGACCTTGAGTGGCTGCTGTCAGGGTAAACATTGAGGGGGGTACCTGGCACCCTCCTCCCTGCATTACCCACCTCCCTGTCACACCTTGGGGGCTCAGCCCCAGACCACTCCCCCCCCAATGCTNCAGCACAGGGACAATCCCACTCCCCCCCAGGATAGGCTGATAGACCCCCTCCTGCAAACACCTCCTCCCCAGCCCCCCAGGCTCCTCTCCACTGGCAGTTTCAGCACTTTATTGTCTGGCAGTCCTGCTACAGCACCCCACCATCCCCGGGGGAGATCTGCTCCCCTCCTCCCCAGCACAGCACCGCAGTGTCCCTGGGAGCTGGAGGCCACAGGAGCTGCAGGGGTCCAAGAACTGGCACTTAAGGAATCCTGGCTGGGGCTGCAGGCTGCTCCTCCACGCCGGGTGCAGGGAGGGGGCAGGCAGCCAGGCATGGCTGTGGTCCGGTCCCGCTGGGCTGGCAGCCTGAGGGTCACTTGATTTCAGTCATCTTTTTTTTTTTTTTTTTAAAAAAAACATGGTTCTAAAATCCCACTGGATTCAGGGTTCTGACCAGTTACTCTCCATCAAGCTTTGCTTCTCTTTGAAAAGAAAAAAAAAACCCAACAAAACCACCAACAAAAAAACCAACCAAACATACACCGCCAAAACCCCGAACCCAAACCTTTCTTCCCTTTTATGAGCAGTTTTGGATTTTGGCCAGAAATTGTTGTGCCCACCACTCCTCCAGGTCGATGGGAACAAAGTCTGAAAGAGAGGGGAGGAAGAACATAGAGAGGGGAAAAGAACATAGAGTACAGCTGGAGAAGCAAGGCCCTGAGCTCCAGATGTTCCCCCTGACCCACACCATTTGCCACTGGAAAAAAAACCACCCTAAAATTTCCTCTTCCCCCCCATGCCCTGTCCCCAAAAGGCCAGGCTGGGTTTACCAGGATCTTCTCTTCTTGGGGACTCCTCTGTTGCTACAGGAGTCCCCAGTTTGTGTCAACAGCCCTTAACTCCAGCTGTCATCAGAGAAACATGTTGTCCCTGTCCCCACTGTGCTCCAGCTTGGTGTTGCTCAGCCCCAGGAGAGGCAGGTCCCACAGGGGGGACCCGGGGCCTCCTCTCCAGCTTGACTTTGAACCCACCTTGGTGGCTGGTGAAGGCACAATTTCCGAAAGAGTCATCAACCAGGTGTCCTGTTTGTCAGGCTCCTCCAGCAGGACAGGGTGGGACATCCCCAATGCAGCACCAGGTGCCAGCTGTCCCCCCCCCAACCCCCTGAGCAGCCTCAGCACCAGCAGGACAGACCCAGCCCAACCCCTCTGGCACATCCAGTACTTGGGATCCTCCTTCTCCTCCCATGGCAGCCCTGCTCAGCTACCCAGCTCAGGCTACACTAGCTGATCACACCCCCAAGCCCCACGCACCCCAAATGTTGTGACTGCTTCCCACTTACTTTTCAGTCCAGGGTTGGGGTTTTTCTCTACGTACTGCACGGGGCCACAGGCGCTCTCCCCGCTCCGGCTGCCATCCAGCTGCTGCTCTACCTGCTGCCAGGCTGGGGATGGGGTAACAGGCAGTGGATGGTTTGGGGATGGGGGTTTCTCCTCTGAGAGAGGAGCTGCTGCAAGGGAGGGGGCAGCTCCCCAGGCTGAGGACCCCATCGACTTCCCCAGCGTGATGCAGCTGCCTCAGGGGGGACCCTCATCACCTCTCCAGCCCACCCCAAGACAGGACAGCAAGCAGGTGGTGGCCCCCAGGGTCCCTCTGCTCTCACCTTCATAGATGAAGCGGACATTCTCCTCGTGAGCCAGCGTGTAGCACTCCTCAGGGGCAGAGATCTGCTGCAGCAGCACCTGTGGCCTCTTGCCATTCACTCTGTTGAAGACGAGTTTCTGGGCTGGGCTGTCAAAGGAAGCCAAGGGGAGGTGAGGAAGTGTGGGCAGCTCTTCCCACCACAGTTTGGAGCAAGGACAGGGGTGGTACAGATGACCCAGGTGGCCCCCCAGCATGCGTGGTTACCCACAGCCCAGGCAAGGGGACCCAGACCCCAGGGAGAGGGGGCTCCTGTGCATAGAGGGGTGCTCCCTAGGGAAAAACACCCACTGCCCCTCTCCCTCCCATCCTCCAACCTAAATAATAAATACTAAAAAAAAAATCTGCTACCAAAATTGCTGAAATAGCAGCAAACAAAATGGAAGTGAAATCCAGACAGGCACTGGGCATGGGGTGTGCAGTGCTGTGCTGCTCTCCACAAACCAAGCACTCCAGTTTGCTGGAGCAGCCCCGGCCCCCAGCACACCCCCAAGGTGCCCCAGGACTGGGATGAAACCCTCTGCCAACTGGGAGCAAGGTCAGGCTTCCTCAGAGCTAGGGTGCCCTCCCCAGAGCAGGGCACTGAAGCCAGCCCCAGCCTGGAAAATGCAAACCCTGGCAGAGCCACGGGAAAGCTCTGGGACGAGTCTTGGGGGCACTTTGAGTGCAAAACTCCACTCATTTAACTTTTCTGCCCTGTTTTGCAGGAGGACATGGCTGCAAGAGCCACGTTTCTCACGGGACAAAGTCTAAGGGGCCTCAGGAGCAGAGATGGGTTTGCAGGGCAGGTGAGACAGAGCACAGGCAGCCCCTGTGCTGCAGGCAGAGCTTGGGGCAGGGCAATGCACCCCAAAACACGTGGGGCCGGGGGCATGGGGCAGGGCAGCAGCCAGGAGCGTGCCCAACCAACCTGCCAGAAGGAGCATCAGTGTGGTAGCAACCACAGCAGCTGATCACTAAAAGATTTCGGGAAGGAGGGGAGGCTTTTCTCACCCATTTCTTGAAGCTGGAGGAAAGGGGCAGAGCTGTTTGGGCCCCACAGCCCTGCCCAATGGAGCAGAGCTGCCAGCTCGGCCAGGCTGAGGCTTGTCCCCAGCTCTCCAGCTGAGAAAGCATCTCCTACAGCTCTACAACTACCTGGAAGGAGGAAGCTGGAGTCGGTCTCTTCTCCCAAAGAAGAAGTGATAAAGCAAGAGAAACTGGCCTCAAGTTGTGCCAGGGGTGGCTTAAATTGGGTATGAGGAACAATTCCATCACGGAAAGGCTTGTCAGGCCCTGGGCTGTGGTGGAGGAGTCCCCCATCCCTGGAGGTGTTTAAAAGCTGTGTGGATGTGGTGCTGAGGGACATGGGTGACTGGGGACTTGGCAGTGCTGGGGTAACGGTTGGACTTGATGATCTTGAAGGTCTCTTCCAACCAAAACGATTCTATGATTCCTTAAGAGAAGAAGCCATCACCCCTCCAGCTACTTAAATCCCCCCCAACAGCTCCGGTTATTTCTCCTGGAACGCAGGAGCTTCACCCAAAAGCCATTCATCCTCTTAGGGACAAGGGGTGACTTCCAAGCCCAGCCGGGGATCACCAGGGCCTCTGTGGACCCCAGGCTGCAGCAGGGACCTGCCAGCCCCGGGGCCCAGGCGGTGACACACCGGCCCCGCCGCCGCTTTGTGCAATCGGTGCCTCCCCCGGGAATGCCGGGAGGGGGGCGGGGGGGGTTGCACAATCCCGACGCCGGGAGCCCCTGTCACCCCCTCCCTCCCTCCCAGGACTGCTTAAGGTCCTTAGGCACCCCTCTTCATTTAACCAGCCAGCACTAGATAGACCTTCACAATGCCTGGGGCCTGGATCCTCAGGAAGTGT
>JAAWXA010000038.1:1873789-1927455 GCA_038090715.1 Florisuga fusca
AGGAGGGGGCTGGTGCGGGACACATCGGGGACGCACATGTGACACACATGGTGCGCACAGGGGACACACGGGGCGCACAGGGGACACACAGGGGGACACACAGGGGGCACAAACGGGTCGTGTAGGGGTGACACGTGGGATGTGGGGGCACAGATGAGGGGTAGGGGGAGACACAGGAAACACGTTAGGGACACAGGGGGGCACACGTGGGCCATGGGGACACACCGAGGACACACAGGGTACTGGCGAGGTGCAGGGACGCAGAGGGGACATGCATGGGACACATAGGGAACAGGTGGGACATGGGGACACATGGGACTCAAGTAGGAGAAAGGGCGCGGGAGACACGTGGGACACAAGATGGCACATGCACAGAGGGGACACAGGGGGACACGTATGGGGACAGTCAGATGACAACTGAGCCATGGGACACACAGCAGACACATAAAAGTGACTCCTGGGGCACACGGGACCCAGGCTGGGGACATGCAGGGTACAGTGAGGGGAGGCAGAGACAGGGCTAAAAGTGCCACCGCTGTGGGGACAGTGCTGGGATGAGCCCCAGTGAACCCAACGCCGTGGTGGCAGGAGCCACACACCCCGTGACCACCCACCCGGGAGCCACAGCCCACCCTGCAGTGTGGGAAGCCAGGACAGGGGGTTGTGTCCCAGCCCCTCTGGTGACCTTTGGAGTCGGGGAGCAGGCTGAGGTCTGCCCATGTGGCAGGAGGTGTAGCCCCGGGAGATGACCCCAAGGAGGTCCCCATCCACCCCTCATCGTCACCTGTGTCTAGGTGGCACCCAGGGTTTTGGGGATGGGCCATGTGGCAAACCCACCCAGGACTTCAGGGATGCTCCAGCCTTGCTCCAGGGCAGCCCCACCAGGGTGAGCTTGGCCTTTCCACCCCATGGGCTGAGTGACACAGTGACACAGCCCTGATGGGCTGGCAGGTGGTGCAGGTGGCTGTCTGGGCCCACCAAAGGGCATTCAGCAAAGCAGGGCCTGATCCTCCAGGGTGCTGGGCACTCAAGGGTGGCTCACAGGAGGGCACCCCACAGCCATCAGCCACCACATGACTCCCCCCAATCCTGCAGAATGCTGCCCTTGTTATTATAACCCAGGGGACCTCACCACTGACTTGCCACCTGACCTGTCACCCGTGAGGGTTGTGCCTCAGTTTCCTTGTCTGAGATCTGCCAGGAGCTTTTAGGGCACTGTGGGTGCACCAGCAAAGCTCTGAGTCTTCCCACACTTGGAAGCTCCAAACCCCAGATCATCAAATTCCAACTGAATCCTTCCAGGTATCCTGGGAGTTGTTGCAGAAGGGGTGAGGGTCCTGCCACGAGCTCCCTGTGCCGGATTCATGCTGTGGAAATCTGCAGCCACGGTGCCCAGAGCAAACCCATTTTCTGGGACTGTCCACATGGAGAATGAAACTGCTCCCATTAGGAGTGGTGGGAAAAGGACCTGGGGGTGTTGGTGTACAGCAGCTGAATATGAGCCAGTGTGTGGCCATGAAAGCCACCAGCACCCTGGCTTGTACCATCACTGGTGTGGCCAGCAGGAGCAGGGCAGGGACCATCCCCCTGTGCTGGGCACTGGGGAGGCTGCACCTCCAGTCCTGGGGTCAGTTCTGGGACCCTCAGGGCCAGAAGGACATTGAGGGGCTGGAGCGTGTCCAGAGAAGGGGAATGGAGCTGGGGAAGGGTCTGGAGCACAAGTCTGACCAGGAGGGGCTGGGGGAGCTGGGGGTGTTGATCCTGGAGCAGAGGAGGCTGAGGGGAGACCTTCTGGCTCTCTGCAACTGCCTGGGAGGAGGTTGGAGCCAGGGGGGGTCGGGCTCTGCTCCCAAGGAACAAGTGATGGGAGAAGAGGAACGGCCTCAAGTTGTGCCAGGGGAGGTTTAGGTTGGAGCTTGGGAACAATTTCTCCCTGGAAAGGGTTGTCAGGGCCTGGCCCAGGCTGCCCAGGGCAGGGCTGNCCTTTTTTTTTTTTTTTTTTAACCCGGTGGGAGGATCCCACACCCGCGGGGGCGGTCCCGGTGGGGGCGGGTCCCCATCCAGGAGGGGACTGGGACTTGTAGTCCCTTGGCTGCGGCCCCCGCTCGCCTCAGCCATGCAGGCGCCGGCGGCTGCGGAACGCAACAAGGGCCCGATCCTGGAGGTGCTGCGGGAGTACGCGGGGCCCGGCGAGCTGCGGGTGCTGGAGGTCGGGGCGGGCTCGGGGCTCCACGCCGCTTATTTCGCCCGGGCCTTACCGCAAAGCCGCTGGCAACCCTCCGACATCGACCCCCGGGCGCTGCGCAGGTGAGTGCGGAGCAGGGAAGGAGGGAGGAGGCCCGGGGGGGGCCCCGCCTGCAGTCCCCTTCCCTCCCGACGGCCTCGGGTGTCCGGACGTCACAGCTCGGGGCTGGTTTTTTTCCGGGAAAACTTAATATTCAACTGTGACAGCTGCTCGGCGTTTATTTTCAACCGGGAAGCACCCGATGTTCAGCTCTCAGATGCATTTTTTTCCCAGACAAGACCCAATACTGAATTCTTGGACGGCCCAGGCTCTCCTGCTTGATGCTTTGCTTTTTTTTTTATTATTTTTTATTTACTTGTTTGTTGTTTGTTTGGGGTTTTTTCCCAGGAAAACCCCAGTATCCAAGACTCAGACAACCCAGGCTCCCCAAGTTGATGCTTTATTTCTTTCTGCAAAAAAACCCCAAACAAACTAGGCATTATTCAGCTCTTGGACAGCACAGGTTCCCCTGCTCACTGTTTCTTTTTTAATCAGGAAAGACCCAATATCCAACTCTCAGAAGCTTTATTTTTTTTCCCAGAGAAGACTCAACATTCAACAGTCAGGCTTCCCATCCCGATATATTTGTTTTCCAGAAATCTCCAATATCCAACTCCCACACAGGCCAGGCTCCCCAGCTCACTATTTTTCCCAGAAATGCCCCAACATCCCACCCCCTGGCAGCCCACCCTGCCGCAGCCCCACTCCTGTCTGCAGAGCACCCAAAGGTGCATCGTGGAGCCTTGGTTGGGATGCTCCGTGGCAGTGGGTGTCTTGCACCCCACTCCCAGCATCGTGGGACCCCAGTGAGCCATGTCAGGCTGTAGTTATCTGCCTGGCAGGCTCACTTTCTATTCAGGAAACAATAATAAAAGCTGGTTCAGCAGTGTGGGGAGGGGAGGCAGGGGGGGAATTCTCTTGTAGAAAAACAAAACAAACCAAAAACCCAAACCCCCCAAACTAAAAAAACCGCTGGGGAAGTGCCAAAATGGTGTCTGTTCCAGGAGTGGGTGTAGCTGGTGTCCTTCCCTCTCATTGCCTCCCTGGTTAAAAATAATAAATACCTGGGCTGGGAGGCTGTGGGTCACTGCCCCCCNGTTAATTTTCCCAAAAAGGTCTAAATCACACCAAGATCCCACTGGTAGTGTGCAGGCAACGTGGGTGCAGTTCAAGCACGTGGGTGCAGGCAGCTGCCCTGGTGGGGGGCAACGATGATTTGGGATTTTTTCTGGGGGGGTCTCTCATTCCATGTCTGGCTGATCCCCACAAACCTTGGGCACACAGAGTCCCCCTAAGGCTGTGTAATGCATTAAACATCAGAGACTCCATCCGGGCTGGGGTGGGCAGGGTCTGCCTGCCGTGGGAGCTGGTGGGGGAGATGCCTGAGGGGGATCCTGGGGTTGATGTGGGGTTTGGTGCCTACAGCATCGCTGCCTATGCAGAGGCCATGCAGGTGCCCAACGTGCTGCCCCCCATCCTGCTGGACGTCTCACAAGGCTGGGAGACCTGGGGGGACATCCTGCCAGCCACCCTCGACCTCCTGGTCAGCATCAACTTGATGCACATCTCGGAGCCTTGCTGCACCCAGGTGAGCACCCCTGGAGTTTGTCCCCTGTTCCAGGGATCCCAGGGATGAGGAGGGGGCTCCCGTGGCGTGTCCTCAGCCCCCCTGACATGGCCCCCAATCTCTCTCTCTGTCTCCAGGGTCTGTTCAAGGGTGCCGGGGTGCTGCTGAAGCCTGGAGGAGTGCTCTTCACCTATGGGGTGGGTGTTGCTGGGTTCAGCACCAATCCTGATGCAGGACCATCCCAAGGGGTGCAGGGTGTCCCTGAGGGTGGAGAGGGAGGGCAGCTGCACCTCAGGAGAGCAAGGGGGCTTGGATCTAGGGGGAGAGGGGGGTATGCATCTGTCTTTTGGGGCCACTCACACTCAGGACAGGAGGGATCTTGTTCCCATCCTCACCCCATCCAAGGCAGGGAGGTGGTGATGGGTGGTGGGTGATGGGGCCCATGGTGGGTGAGAAGACCTGTGGTCCCTCCTGGGGGCTGTGTCTCTTCTCACTTGGCTCTGTGCCTGGTGGGGACAGCAGCCCATGGGCTGGGGGAAGCTCAGGGGAGGGGGGACACACACAGGCACTGTCTCCTGCTTGCATCCATGGCTCTGTGTCCCCGCAGCCCTACGCTGTGGATGGCCAGATCAGCCCCCAGAGCAACGTGGACTTTGACCGCAGCCTGAGGCAGAGGTAGGAGGGGGAATCTAGAAGGGGGGACCCAGAGCTGTTGGGGGCCCAGGGCTACTGGTGGCCCATTCTGCTTGTCCTGCCTGTCCTGCCTGCAGCCACAACGAGCGAGCTCCCAGCATGGTCCTTCAAGACAAGATCTAAAGGAGTGGCTGGGGAGCCCACACACCCCCTCCTGGATCCTTTGGAGAAGGGGAGGGCTGGGGATGATTTGGGGGGGGTGGGGTGTGAGATCATCTGCATGACCCAAGCTCCCCTCTCCAGCAACCCCTCCTGGGGCCTTCGGGACACGGCACTGCTGAGGCAGCTGGCGGAGGCCAATGGGCTGTGCCTGGAGAGGATGGTAAGTGCTGGGGGTCGGGGGACAGTCCCCTGCATCAGGGGGAACCCCACCCCTGAGCCCATCTCTGTGCTTCTAGGTGGACATGCCAGCCAACAACAAGAGTCTCATCTTCCGCAAGCAGTGACCTGCCCTGAGGGCACCTCCCAGCACCCTGACATCTGGGAGGGATCACCTGGGGCTGGGGACAGCAGTGACAGGACTCACCCCAGCTGGAGATGGGGATGTGTATCCCCCAGACACTTTGGGGCTCACTTTCCCTGGCTCAGAGGAGCCACCATGTGCCATGAGGGGGGGGCATAGGCATGGGGAGGGGGACACACACAGCCCCCCATGGGTTGGGGGAGCCTTCTCATTCAGTGCCAGTTTCCCTGGAGGATGCCGTGTGATGGGGGCTGCCCCCCCCTGAGACTGTGATGCCCCAATAAACCCCGGGGCTTTGCCTCCCCAACCCCAGCAGCCCCCCAATGCTTTCAGCACTGACACTGGGGGGGGGGAGGGGGGAGCATCCCCAATCCTCCCCCCTGGCAGCACCAGTGGGGGCTCAGCTCCTACACTGGGCCCAGAGGCTTGGGTGTGATGGGAAGGTTTTTTTGGGTGGGGGGTGGTGGCCTTGGCAGAGGTGCCACCCCTCTGCAACCCAACCCAGTCCTTTATTAGGAGTGCACACAGGGGGGGACATGCAGCAGATAAATTACAGGGGAGGTGAGAGCTGGGCTGGGGCTCAGCATGGGGGTGGAGGGGAGCTACATGACAGTGGTAACCCCGAGATGCAAGCACAGGTGCAGGGGCTCCCCAGGGCTGCCCCCTCCTTGGTGGGGCTGCAGCCCCTCCACATCACCACCCCAGCTCTCCCTTAGTCCTGGAAGCGGTTCAGGAGGTCGCAGGTTTTCTTCTCCATCAGCTCGTAGATCTTCTTCACCCTCTTGTCGTTGGCAGCCCGGACGTAGCTGCTGGGGTCTAGCGTGGCCATGCCATCGTGCACCTCGCCCATGATGATCAGCGGCCCGTCCTCCGCCGTCATGTTGGGGCAGGGGCAGCTCCAGTCCATGTCGGTCAAGGTCACCTCCAGGTACTTGATGTTGAAGAACTTAAGGCCCATCTTCTCGTCCTTGAGCACGTCCTCGAGGGCGAAGCGGGCGATGCCAGAGTCCTGGTCCTCCACGATCTCCATCAGCCGGCCCACGATGGCGAAGTCGCTGCGGCAGAGGCTCAGCACCATCTTGGTCTTCAGGCGGCAGGCCTTGCACTGCAGGCTCTTGGGGAAGGGGCAGACGTCCTCGCAGGTCTCCTTGCTCTCAAAGTTGTTGGTGTTGCCCTCGCAGCCGCCGTAGACAAAGGAGTGGCACTGCTTCAGGAGGTGGTTGTAGGCCCAGCGGGGCTCCCAGTTTTGGCAAGGACCCTGCACCATGGGCAGCAGGCAGGTGGGGCGGGTGCTGCCCAAGCAGGCAGCCTGGCACTCCTCGTAGGTCTCAAAGTGGTTCCTGTTGGCCCCGCAGCCCCCGTAGCGGAAGGTGAGGCAGGAGCCCTGCTTGGCATCAAAGTGCCAGCGCACCTCCAGGGCCTCGCACCGCCGCCGGTCCGGTTCCTTCAGGCACTCGGCGCTGGGGAAGGGCTGGGGGCTGCCGGTCCGGGGAGTTCCCCCCGGTTCCCTCCTGACCACCGACAGCGGGAAGTCCGCNTCCCCCATGCCTGAGGACCCTCACCCAGCCTCTTCAGCAGAAGACAAAAGAAAAAGCGACGCTCCCTGCCCTGGCCCTAACCCTAAATAAAGGCTTAAAGCACCCTCAACTTCAGCCTCTCCCAAACTTTTTGCCTCTGTGCATCCAGGCACCCGCCACACCCCAAGCCAGGACTCTGCTGGGGTCACTTCCAAAGCCCCCAGACACGGGTGTGAATTTTATGCTTCACCCTCTCAAGGGAGCACGGGAAGTGGCCCCACACCCAGAGGGGAGGAAGAGGAGATGGGGGGTGGCGACAGTCACCACCGTGCTACCAACACGGGTGCTGCGCTGCCCCTTCCCCTTCCAGGGCTCTAGGGTGGGTAGGTGGCTCCCAGGCAGCCCTGTGCACCCCCAGCCTCTCTGGGCTCTGGGTAAGAGCCAGACCTCCCCAGCACGGCTGTGCTGCTACCAGTTCACCAAACACCCCTTCCCCCCCCCAGCACAGTTCGTAGATTCATTGTGATGTCCAAAGACAGGACAAGTGGTAATAGGTGCAAGTTGGAGCATAGGAGGTTCTGTGTAAACATAAGAAAAAGCTTTTTCACTGTGTGGGTGAGGGAGCCCTGACACAGGCTGCACAGTGGGGTTGTGGAGTCTCCTCTGGAGACTTTCAAAACCTTCCCAGATGCATTCCTGTGTGACCTACACTAGGTGGTCCTGCTCTGGCTGGGGATTTGGACTCGATAATCTCTCAGGGTCCCTTCCAACCCCTGACACTCTGTGATTTTTGTGATTTCTGTGATAGAATCATATAATGTCAGGTTGGAAGGGACCTCAAAGATCATCTAGTCCAACCCTTCTAATACTATAGCACAGGGTGTTATAGTTATGGGAGCACAGCCCCTTCTCCCCTGGCAGGCAGCCTCTCACCCAACCCTCAGCCTTTGCTGTCTGGGAGAAGGCAGAACTCATTGCACAGATGAATTGTGACAGAGCCTCCCCCTGGGCCCAGGCTGCCCGCAGTGGGTGGAGGTTCTGGTGCTGCTGCTCACTGCTGTAGAGCTGAGCCAGGGCTCTCTGGGCCGGGCAGCCCATGGGAGGGGTTCTTGCCCTCAGGGAAAAGTAGGGAAGGGGGTGGGGGGCTTCCCACTGCCTGCTGGGGTCCCAGCACACCTATTCCACTCATCCCAGCCCCTTATGGGAGCATCCTGGGGGTGCACAGAGGGGTTATCCTGGCCGGGGGGCACGGCCTGAGGGGGGGGCATGGGAGGACAGAAGCAGTTTCTTTGCCTGTTGGGGAGCAGCCCCAGGGCACCCCTCATGCAGCCAACAACGGGGGCCTTGGGGGGGGGGGGGGGGGGGNTCAATCCCACCGCTGCCTCCCCGAGCACGTCCCGCAGCCGGCCCTAAGCTGGCAGGAGCCGGGCCTGGCTCCCCGGCCACATTTCCCTAATCCCAGCTGGAGACTGACCTGCAGCAGGAACATTTCATGGCATTTCAGGAGCATTAACTCTTCCGGCACTGGGAGCTGTGACCCACCCGCCTCAGCACCAAAAGAAGCTCCTGGGAACCACCCGAGGGGGTTTTGTCCTTGGGAGGCAGCTCAGCACCCCCAGTCTCCCCTCTGCAGGGCATCAAACTGGGGGGGAGGGAGGGGGAAGACAGTAGAGGGGCCAAAAAAACCCCCAACAAACCCAACAAGGCAGAGAAACCTATTTTTCATGTTTTTTTTTTTTTAAGGAAACCCAACCCACTCACCCCCCCAGAGGTGTTTTTTGCATGGGATGGTTCAGTGTTCCCCGAATCTGTGGCTCCAGGGGGAAGCCCTGCTGCACCAGACTAAGAGTTTTGGGGGTGCCAGTTTGCCATGTCCCCCCCATGGAGGGCTGGAGCCTGTGCCTCAGCTATGCCCAGGGTCTCCAGTTCTATGGCCAAGCAGCCCCCTAAGGGTCCAGCCAGCCCCAGACATGAAGAGAAGGTTGTGCTGCCCCCAGACACGCCTGGGGAGGCTGATGAGATGCTCTGCAAAAGGGAATTCCAACAGGAGGGCTCAGCCTGGGAGCTGCTGGGGGCTGCACCCTGCCCACCCTGGCAGCTTAGAGCCCCCTGGACCACCCCCAGCTGATCCCTGACCCAACAACATTATGCTTGGAGACCCTGACCCCAACCCCACCTTGCTCTGTCCAGGAGGCTGCCGTGACACCTCACTCCCCAAGGATGCAGCTGGGGGTACAGAGCCACCTCGGGGTGCCCCAGGGTCCTTCCCAGGGTGCTGGAGGAGGAAACCTGAAGCCCAGCTTTCACCTGTGTCCACACTGGGGTCCGGGGGGGTCACAGTAACATGGGCTGAGAAGATGCTGGTGTTGGGGTTTGGGTTGGCTCCTGCTCCACTGACCCCACTCCAAAGTCAGGGGCGTCCCATGTGTCACGCTGGACCTTGGGCTGCCTCATCCCCACGTCACTGAGACCAAAAGCAGAAGTGCCAGGCAGATGCTGCTTCCAACCACCTGAGACCCTCCCCCATGCCTGAGGACCCTCACCCAGCCTCTTCAGCAGAAGACAAAAGAAAAAGCGACGCTCCCTGCCCTGGCCCTAACCCTAAATAAAGGCTTAAAGCACCCTCAACTTCAGCCTCTCCCAAACTTTTTGCCTCTGTGCATCCAGGCACCCGCCACACCCCAAGCCAGGACTCTGCTGGGGTCACTTCCAAAGCCCCCAGACACGGGTGTGAGTTTTATGCTTCACCCTCTCAAGGGAGCACGGGAAGTGGCCCCGCACCCAGAGGGGAGGCACAGCCCTGTGTCCCCCACACCCCGAGCACACCCTGCACCCAGGGAGAAGGGCTCCTGCCCCACCACTGCACCCATGGGGCACCCCAGGTGTGCTCAAAGGTCACCTCTTCTTCACAGTCTGCATGGTGCAACCCTGGAGAGGACCAACCCCAAACACCCTCAAACCAAGAAAGGGCTTGGGAGAAACGCACCCAGCTAGGAAAGCCCTGAACCAGCCCAGAGCAACCTGTTCTCTCTCTCTTTCTGAGGAACGGGGACCCCTGAAGCTCTTCCAGCCTCTTCCCCACCGCAGGGGCTCTGCAGAGGTTTCTTGCCCCACTCAGACAGCTGCAGCCAAGGCAGCTCCTGCTGCTCCAGTGTAATGGGCTCCGGCTGTCCCTGCCCCACCTGAAGCCACACACACACACACAGCCTTTGTCTAGTCTCTGCTGGCCAGAGGGAGCAGACACTTCCAGAACCCCCCTGAAAGAGAAAGGGGGGGAAAAAAAAAAAAAAGAAGTCTCTGTGACTCTTCCCTGACCAGGCTTTCACCTTAGCTCCAGGGTTTTCCAGGCTGCAGACACTATCTCATTTCCCCCCCTGCCCCCTCCCAGCCCCAGCAATTACCACTTAAGCTGTTAAAACAAGCGTGGCCAGTCTGGTACGAAGTGGAAAATCTGATCCTAGGGAAGTGAGCAGGCAGGAGGAAGGGGAGGTCAAGGGGAGGTGGGCTGGGAGTGAGAGAGAAAAGGAGCAGGAAAGCAGCTTCCCTCCATTCCAGGCACAAAAGCCCTTCCTGGGGGGCTGCTGGCCTCCAAAGGCCATCCCCAGTGATGCCCCGATGGTGACACGGGTGCTCCAAG
Source organism: Florisuga fusca (assembly GCA_038090715.1). NCBI lineage: Eukaryota > Metazoa > Chordata > Aves > Apodiformes > Trochilidae > Florisuga > Florisuga fusca. Next base: position 1,883,951 of record JAAWXA010000038.1, read on the forward strand.
CTCCCTGCAGCATCTTCTCCATTTCAAAGTCACATTTATCACAGGCTGACTTCCAGCTCCTTCCAGCCTGGGTAGGATGGGTGAACACTCCCACAGCACTCTTTCCTTTCCCCCTGAGATGGCCCAGACCCCAAAAGAAGTGATTTAAAATTTCAACTGTGCCTGTAAAACCCTTCCCCGTGTACCAGGGACTGTGCCCAAGCCCAGGAAAGTGCCTGGAGGACCTGGCTTCCCATGGCCACCTACCACATCAACCATGCTGCAGGCTAGCCTGAGGCTTCCTAGAGCTCCACTGCCCAAAAATCAGCAATTCTACTGACTCAAGATTTTCATAAGAACAGTTTTACCTTCTGTATGTGTAGGGAAGGGTAAAAAAAAGAAAACTCACAGCCAGGAATTGTGATTATAAGATCCCCCTGAAGCTGCAATCCAAGGCTAACCTGAGTTATTTTGTGGGTGAACTGCAAGTGGCAATACACACCTGCACCTCATGCTGTCCCAAATCCCCAGTTTTGGGAAAACCACCACCTTTTCCCTTCAGCCTCTTCCCAAATAGAGACAACTTCTCCACCTTCCAATTGGTAGTTCAAAACAAACAAAACAAAACAAAAAAACCCTTTAATTTATACAAAACAAAACCATGTCTCATCAGTTGAACAACATTGACTGTACAAAGGAATAAAAAAATAAAAGGATAGTCCAAAAAAACCCCAACAATTCAGGAATGGTACAAGTGTTGGAGAGCAGCTACCAACTAGTGTTGACATCAGATGCAAGATTCTTTTCCTTTTTAAATTAAAAAAGTTTTTTCACCGAGCGATGGCTCCAGGTCAATCTTTCACCCTCACTCCAGGACAGGACCTCAGAGGGTAGAAAAAAAAACCCCAACGAAACCATCATCAGCCACAGGGAAAAAAAAACGTGTGGGAAGGCATCACGTGTGGCAAAGCCAAACCAAGCAGAGGTACAGCAAGTTTTTCTAGACATGCAGCAGCTTTGTGATTTGGGGAAGGAAAACCTTCGTCCCTACTTGCGCCGCGCGTGGGTGCCGGGGAGGAGCCCGTAGAAGGGGCCCTGGGATGATGTTTTCCAGGAGAAATTGCCTTTTGTGGTGCTGATCACCTGTTGGCTGTATATCCCCGGGGCTGCTGAGCCAGCGATTGTCTTCTGCTGTGTGTTAAGTGAAGAGAAACAGGTGCCACCAGCCCAGACAGGTCCTCCAAATCCCCTCGGCCTTCGTGCCACCGCGCCGAGCTCGGCTGCGGCTTTGCTCTTGAGCCAAAACCACCACTACAAAGGATTCTTCTCCTAAACTCCCCTCCCTCCTTCCCCCCCTGATTCCATCTGCCTGGGGTTTAATTCTCTCCTCGCTCATTTGAGCTGGGTAGTAAAGCATGTGAGACGAGGCAAGAGACCCGGCCTTGTGTTGTGATTTATTCTGTGGACAGGGGAAGGCTCCCTTCACCTCCCAGGTTGGCTCAGCAGCAAGGGGAAGGAGATGTCCCTGCCTGGACTAAGCGGGTCCGTCGGCCGTGCAGGAGCTGCTGCGGCTTCATTCTGCCCGTGCAAGGCACCAAAAGCTGCTCCAGGTGGGGAGAAGAGCAAGCCTAGGCCTTGAGGAGTTGCTAACAGCAAGAGGGAGATGGCAGCACCATACCAGCTGGCCCAGCACAAGGAAAAGCAGTTCACTTTCTCCTCACCGTCTACACAGCCTGGCCACCTCTGAGCATCTGTTGACATAGCTCAGTCCCACCACTGAGCCCCACTAAGTTTCTGCATTTAGGGCAGGGTGTTGTTTCTCTAAGTTTCCAGGTGAATTCCCAGCACAGATCAGCCACGGGATGAAGGCAGGGAAGCACATGCCCTTGCTCAACACCAGATCTTCTCCCACAGCACATGGACATCCCAAGCTCCTCCTGCCGACTGCCTGTGCCCCTCAGCCCCAGCAGTGCTTCTCCACAGCCAAGCTGGTTGCTTGCCCCATTCCTTGGGGCTGCCACGAATGTGCTAGGAGGGGACCTGGGGATCCCTGTCTTCCCCACGCAGTCCCTGGCTCCTTCATGCTCCAGCAGGAAAAGCAGCTTCTGTCCTTTCCCCACTTTCATCCAGGAGGAGCCGCAGCTCAGGCAGCACATCTTTGGAAAGGCAAAGCCAGGATCCAGGGGCTGTCACATGGGTGGTGTCGTGGGCTCTGGAAGCCACAGGTTTTGCAGCATTAAGGGACAAAATTCAGCATTCTTCCTCTGCTTTGGGTGTGATGCTTCCACCCCCTCTGCTCCTCAGCCCTCCATCAGCTGCGCATCAGAAGGAGCGAAGAGAGGAAGGTGCCAGAGCTGCCTCCTTGTCCTGCCTGCTGAAAAACAACCCCAGGAAACTGCTCTGCCCCTCGAGCCACTCACATCCCACCCTGCCTCTGGCACTCACAAGTTTTAGGGAATGATCAGAAAAAAAAAGCAGCTTGGGATACGTTACACATAAATCGTTCTTTCCTTCTGCACGGGCAGGATTGAAAAGCACCCAGCACAAGCCCAGGTGGTGATTGAAAAGTCTCTTAAAGCATTTGAGTATTTTTTTCATCAGAAAATCTTCCATTTCTCCCCCTTTTGCTGACACTGGGAAAGTTAATCCAGTGCTTGTATTTACATGGCTGCATAAAATTTTCCCTGACTGCTTCTTAAAAAAAACCTTAAAAAACAAGTGATATATATATATATATAATATTTACATAAATAAACAAAGGAGGCAAGCAGGCTGCTTCCTTCCCCTTTCCAATTGGCCAACTCTTGCCTTGTTTTCTTTGTTTTGGCAACAGCAAGTTAACATCCTGGTGAACACTGTCATTAGTCCCCTGTCCCCATTTCTTTTCTTTTTTCTTTTTACTTTTTTTTTTCCCTACATCCAAGGGTCACTCTTGCACCAGCAATCTGTTCAGGAGTCCAAGAGTTAAAGCTGCAGTGCAGACTCTCCTTGCCCTACACTCCCTTAAGCCTCTCAATCTTCCATTAAATCCATTTCTCCATCGAGACTGGATGAGCTTTTCTTCCCCCCTTTCTCCCCCCTTCCCTCTCTCCCTCCCNNNNCCCCCCCAGCAAGCTCGGCAGAGCCGCCTGGCACCGCGTTTCCTCCGCCAAACCAAAACGTGAGCACATTCCCCAGGCTGAGGGGGCACGTTCAGGAAACCAAAACCAAAAAACAAAAAGCAACCGCGGCCGATCCGAAAGGCTCCGGCTGCAAAGGGTGAAAAGTGTGCAAACTGCTGTACACATCAGTGGGTGGGTGTGGGCACCTTAGAAGCTCCTGATCTCTCCATCCTGCTAAGAGATCTTGCAGTTGTTGCGTGAGCAGTTCTGTGGGGGGCTCTGGGGGGGGCGGATGGATTTGGATCTTTTCAAGCTGTTCCCTTTGCTGCTGCTCCCGCCCCCGCTGCTGGCCAAGGAGTAGGAGCGGCCGTGCATCATCACCGCGTTCATCCCGTTGGCCATGGAGAAGGACTTGAGGTGGCTCTTGATGGTGACAGGCAGTGGCAGCTTGTCAATGAGGTGGACTGGGGTGCAGGAGACGATGGCACGGCAGCACAGGTCCTGTAAGCTGAACACTGGGGGAAAGAAAAAGAAAAGAACTGACAGTCATGGGCCAAGAGGCTTCACAGCTCCTCCTTAACACCACGTAGTTCCCCCTCCTTTTGGGAGAAGCCAGTGGTGACAGGCTGAGGGAGTTGGGGCTGTTCAGCTGAGAGAAGAAGCTCTGAGGTGACCATATAGCAGCTTTCCAATACCTGAAGGGGCTCCAGGAAAGCTGGGGGAGGGCTTTGGACATGTGTGTGTAGTGAGAGAACAAGGGGAAATGGTTTAAAACTTGAAGAGGGGAGATTTGGGTTGGCATTAGGAAGAAATTCTTTAATTTGGGGGTGGGGAGATACTGGAGCAGGTTTCCCAGAGAAGCTGTGGCTGCCCCATCCCTGGCAGTGTCTCAGGCCAGGCTGGATGGGGCTTGGAGCAACCTGTGCTGGTGGGAGGTGTCCCTGCCCATGCAGGGGGGTTGGAACTGGATGATCTTTAAGGCCCCTTCCAACCCAAACCAGTCTATGATTCTATGAACAGGGGGCAGATTAGTTAGGACAAAAGCTTGGGAAAGCCCAAACAAGTTCTGTCCTTGGAGGATAATGCTTTGAGAGACACCAGCTTTGGTGTCACCAGCTTTGTCACCCTCCACACAGGGCTCAGGCCTGGCTCACATCCCTGCCTGCTGGCACGTGGCTTCTCAGCCCACTGTTTGGCAACCAGAAGGACACACCAGGAGGGAAGGAGGCAACGGGATCAGAAATTCCCAAACCAGGACAGTCTCATTTGGAACCTCCCCAGGGAGCAGCAGCCACGGGACTGGCTCCTTGCAGAGCACTTGCAGGGACAGAGATCCCACCAAGCCAGAAGACAACTCTGCCCTTTCAGGCTTCCCAGTGTCCCCTTTGCTCAGCACTCAGACATCATGGGAACCTGCTCTGGGATGTCTTCTTGGAGGGAATCTCCCAGGCAGCAGCCACACGAGGGCATGCTTTTACCTCCAGCCTGCCCTGAAAGCCACGCTGCTTGGCTGCTTCCCCTCTTCCCCCCGTGGGCAGCCAGCAGCTCCAAATCCTGCCTCTGGAAGAGGTTCAGGAGAGGTCTGAACACAGCCCAGCTCCTGCTCACCATCTCTCCTCTGCCAGCTGGAGATAACAGCAGGGCAGCCAGGCTGGGAGCAGCAGCCCAGGCAGACAGTTTGGTGCTTGGGGTGGTAAACAGGATATTCCCTCCTTCCTGAGGATTCCTGTGAACAAAGGTGACCCCCAGAGTGCCAAACTCCTGCTGCTCAGCCTGCCAGGGGGACACACTGCTCCCTCCAGCCAGGAACATGGGACCCAAGACTATTTTTCTTCAAATACCACAGGCTGAGATGTACCAGGGGGCCACACTGCAGCACGTCTGCCTGGAGCTGTGGAATACTCCAGCCCAGTGCCCTGTGCTGACAGCAGGGACCTGATTCAGTCCCTTCCAGCTCCTTGGGCTGCCTCTGCTCCCACATCCTTCCAAAACAGGGGAGACAGGCTCAGGCAAGGGTAAGGAGAGAGGCACTTAGATTTGGGCTTCATCCCACCCAACCATTTGACTGAAGTACTTTCAAGTTGGGAGTTTAATTGCCCTCAGCCTCATCCAGAATAAATGAAGAGGTGCAGGACACCCTGGAGCAATTCAGATCCTAGACATGCCAAGCTGCCCTCTGGAGCTGCCCATCCCTCTGCAGCTCCCTGTGGCTCAGCCTCTCTGCCCCGGGGGCATTTCTCCAGGTCAGGTGCTTCCAGCTCCCACAGTGACTCACAAACACACCTCCCACCCAGGTGCTCACTCCCAGCCCTCTCTCTCAGCCCTCTCCCAGAGGGAGCATCTTCCCCCAAGAGCACTGACCTCGGTTGGGTCTCCAGATCTTCTCCATGCCGTGCCGCATGAGGACGATGCGGGACAGCTCGGTGAAGGACTCGATGACATTGAAGTTGCACAAGGGGCTGACCTCAAAGAAGGTCATGCAGTTCTTCTCTGCGTAGGCCCTGGCCTGCTCCGTGGGCACCTGCCTCTTGAAGGCGAGGTGAAGCCTGTTTCCCACCAGGATCCGAGGGACGCCTGGGGCATGCTTCCAAAAAAACCCAAAGAAATGGGAAAAATCAGAGCTTGTTCTTCCTAAGGGCAGCCTGCTCCCACTGTGCTGCTTGGCTGCCATGGCAGCAGAGAGCAAAGCCACAGGAGCTGCTCTGTGAGTGAGGGGAGCTGCCAGCAGCACTGCTGTGTGCTGGGGGGGACTGATTTCACAGAACTGTCACAGTTGGAAAGACCTCTAAGATCACCACATCCAACTTTCAACATCCCCTCCACCCGAATAAAACCCAAGTATCAATATCTGTGTTGCCCACCAGAGCATGTCATGAAGTGTCTCATCCACACAGTTTTCAAATCCCTCCAGGGTGGATTTGAAACTCCACCACCTCTCTGGGCAGTCTGTTCCAATGTCTGACTGCCCTCTCAGTAAAGAAATTCTTCCTCAGATCTGGTCTACTCCTCCCCTGCTGTAACTTCAGGCCATTTCCTCTGGTCCTGTCATTGTTCACTTGAGAGAAGAGGCCAGCACCCACCTCAACACAACCTCCTTCCAAGGATTTGTAGAGTAAGGTCTCCTCTCAGCCTCCTCCTCTCCAAACTAAACATTCCCAATTCCCTCAGCCTCTCCTCACAGGACTTGTTCTCCAAACCCTTCCCCAGCTTGCTTTCCCTTCTCTGAACTCACTCCAGCACCAAAATGTCTTTCTTGTAGTGACAAGAACTGAACACAGCACTCAAGGTGTGGCCTCACCAGTGCTAAGTCCAGGGGCACCATCACTTCCCTTCTCCTGCTGGCCACATTTTTCCTGGTACAAGCACACTTATCCCCTCCCCACTCCATTTTAGAAGGAGCCTTCCTGTTCTTCTTGACCATACCCAAGCCCTTTCCCACTGCTCTGGATTTACAGAGGTGAAGGGCAGACATTTATCCCCTTGCTTTTGCTTACTAGCAGACTGCCATCCCCTCCTCCCCTCAGCAGAGCCATTCTTGTCCCCACAGCAGAGGTGGCACCTGAGGCTGCTGCTGCAGACCACTGCCTGTCTTCTTCCCCCCAGCGTACCTCATCGATTTCCTTTATCCATCGGTCTATCCCGTCGAAGGACCAGCGGTTGGTGATGTCATACACCAAGAGAATTCCCTGTGGGGAAGAAAATCAGGAGCAATGAGGAAGTTTCGTCAGTAGCTCCCCTGAGAAACCACCTCCAGGTGCAGAACCCAAAGGGCTGAGGGTAGGAGGGTAGCAGGAAATGCTGAATTTAATAAAGCACACCCAGCTTCACGTTTTCCTTCTCCAGAACCTGGCAAGGAAAAAGTTTGAGTGATGCCAACAAAGCCACAAAGCAGCTATGCAGAACTGAGATCTCAGAACAGTGTCCCAGGGGGGGTTTTCCTGAAGGCAGTGCTCACTGTCACTGCCATGCTGGTGGAAAAGCAACATGTACACATGTACACATCAGATGTACAGTGGTGCTGGCAAACCCCAGAGGGTCAGAACAAAGGACCTTTCCCTCCTGCTCCTTTCTTCTGGAAAGAGAGGTATCTGTGGCATCCACAGGCCCACATCCATCTGCCCTGAATGCTCTCTTCCCAATCACCTCTCAAGGTGCACCACAGTGCACTTCTGCTCTGGAGCCAGGCTGAGAGAGTTGGGGGTGTTCAGCCTGGAGAAGAGAAGGCTGCAATGGGGAGACCTTAGAGCACCTTCCAGTGCCTGAAGGGGCTCCAGGAAAGCTGGGGAGGGACTTTGGACAAGGGCCTGGAGGGATGGGATGAGGGGGAATGGCTTTGATACTCCAAGAAGGGAGACTGAGATGGGATCTGAGGAAGAAAGTCTTTGGTGTGAGGGTGCTGAGCCCCTGGCCCAGGCTGCCCAGAGAAGCTGTGGCTGCCCCATCCCTGGCAGTGTCTCAGCCCAGGCTGGATGTGACTTGGAGCAACCTGGGCTGGTGGGAGGTGTCCCTGCCCATGGCAGGGGTGGGACTGGATGAGCTTTAAGGTCTCTTCCAAACCAGGCTGGGATTCTATGATTCCATGGTGACAACCAGGACAGGCTCAACTCAAGGCAGGGAAGGTTGTGCCTACAGTCCTGACAACACAGAGCAGCACCTCTGAGGGTCTTCACCCTCACCTCGAGGCCAGCTAGAAGGACTCAGGACCATGACCAGACTGCTGGCCACCACTCAGGTCTGCAGCAACTCCAACCAAGTGAGCTGTTCTTGAATCCCAGTATTTCTGAGGACAGGCACCAGGAAAGCTGAGGACAGGCTACACACAGCCCTGCAGGCACACAAGTCAAAGCATCAGGAGATGCTTCTCAGTACTGGTTGGGCATATCCAGCATTTAGAGAACTGTCTGAAGCAGCAGCCTTTCTGCAACTCTCCTGGGATTTTTCTGACTTCCTGTTGCTCTTTTCTTTGCAGTCAAGGACATTGCAAGTGACAATGGATGCTTCAAGGTTTCTCGTCAGAATGGCACTGGGAGGTGCCTTGAAATGGGAATGATGGAGGAACAGATGATCTGGCCCTGACAGAAGAGGCAGCTCAGCCTGGAGGAAAGGTAACCCAGCAGCAGGAAGACTGAACTAAGGGCAAAACAAACCAGGCCCAGCAGGCTCCAGGGTGACAGACCATTTAGAAGCAAGCTCAGCAGAACCAGTCTTCCCTGAATGGGGGGCACCCTCCAGGAACAGACATCCTTACTCCAGTGGCCAGAACAAGCAGAAGAGATCTTAAGTTGTCAAAGGGAAGTCTCAGCCTGGTCACAGAACCATTCTGATTGGGAAAGACCTTTAATGTCATTGAGGCCAACCATTACCCAATTCTACCAACAGTTAACCCAACTCTAACAAGTTCAGTGCTTACACCTTGGAACCACAGCTACACGACTTTTAAACACCTCCAGAGATGGTGATTCAACCACCTCCCTGGGCAGCCTCTCCCAGTGTTTAATTACCCTTTCAGTGAAGAAGTTTCTCCTAATCTCCAACCTAAACCTCCCCTGGCACAACTTGAGGCCGTTCCTCTTGTCCCATCACTTGTTCCTTGGGAGCAGAGCCCGACCCCCCCCTGGCTCCAACCTCCTCCCAGGCAGTTGCAGAGAGCCAGAAGGTCTCCCCTCAGCCTCCTCTGCTCCAGGATCAACACCCCCAGCTCCCTCAGCCCCTCCTGGTCAGACTTGTGCTCCAGACCCTTCCCCAGCTCCCCGGATACAGCTCAGTGAAGGAGAGAGTGACAAACTGCCTCAGAATCTCTCCTGATGCAAGTCAGAGTCCATCAAGCAGCACCAGGTTTTAGTGGATCTGCTCTTTTACTCACTGAAACAGAGGATCCACTACACAGATGGGAAAGACAAGCTATCTGCTTCTCCTGGTTCACAGTATTGCTGCTGACAAAGCCCACGAGGAACTGGGGGAAGCCTGTGCAGAAGCCATGCAAGTGATGCACCTCAAGCTGATGAGAAAATAACCATCAGCATGAGATCAGGAGCCCCCACAAAAGATGAACACCAGAGCAGCTGAACTTCAGGGTCACTTGGGTCCTCATCAGAAAGTCCTGTCTTGAGCTGGCACTTCCACACAGGGCAAAGCAGGCTGTCTCCAAGCATGCTGAATGTGCCTTGACATTGTCTGCCTGCCTCTCAGAGTAAGCAGCTCCCACAAAGCCTGCCAAATTTTATTGGTTTTAAGTGCCTTGGTCAGAACAACTCTGATTCCTGAGCTTTATCCCAAGCTCAGTGCAGAGCACTTCCATCCCTGGCAGTCACTCTCCAGGCAGACTGTTTTTTCTGACCTTGCTGGCCCTCCAACATCTACACTCTTAAATTTGTACCATTGCAGAAAGGCTCAAAAGCCAAGCAATGTGTGGTGTGTTGGCTTTGATGTTTGACAGCTCAATGTGAAGAGCAAGCCCTTTAAAGTTTGGGTTTAAGATTGTTCTGAGGGACCTGATGGTGAGTTTTGATGACTGCAGAAGCATTTGTGGGGTAGGGAAGCAGATGCAGCTTCAGTTTCTTCCAAAGAAGTCTGGAGCTCAGGTCTGAAGTCCACAATTTTTTTGGAATGCCATTTCTAGAACAGTCAAAAAACCCCTCAAAAAGAATTGTGGGTTGGTTGTTTTGAAGGAATCAGTTTCTCCTAGGTGTAGACAGGAAAAAATAAGTAGTAATGATTTCCCATAATCAAGAAATTCCACAAAAGCAAAAGATTCTGCTTTTCAAGGACCCATTCAAGAAATACCTAACATCAGGATACATCACATTTTAAGTGTTTGGGGAAAAGAAAAAACTCTTGAGGTTCCTTTTAATTTTTGTTGTATTTGTTTTGACTTCCAAGGCTGCACGTGTGAGTGAATGAATGAATGAGTGAATGAGAGTCAGGAAAGAACAAAGCAAAAAGTCTGATGACCCCATTCCAAGACAAACTGCCAGCCAGTTAAATAAAGTCTACTTATTTTATTTCTGGATTGACAAGTTCCTTCAGCCAAGAGAAACAGACCCAAGACCTAGTTTGTGAAGACTGCTTCTGCCAGAAATATGCTCTAGGAGGAGAGTTTTTAAGCTTGCTGGCAGCTGCAGCCTGGATCTTCTTTAAATAGGAAGAAGGATAAAACATCAGCAGAAGTGCAGCCCCAAGTTCTGAGGAGCAGGGTGGAAGGTTAAGACCATGATACCTAAATGCAAGAAGAGAGGCAGTGTCTGCCAGCTTACCCCCCAAGCCATCACACAGCTCTGTGCCTGCACAGTTAGAGTCAAGACTGCCAAGGAAAAGCTTCCCAAAGGTCAGAAGACACCAAGGCCATGTTGCCTAATGCCTTGCTCCTTTCCCAGTCATTCCCAGCTCTACTGTAAGTGGGCAGAAGATGGAGGAGTCTCCAAAGCCTCTGGCAGGCTCACAGTGCTGCCAGGTAACCTCCTACTTCTTCCAAGTAGCACTGGCAGGCTCCAGAGACCACCTTTCCAGAGCTCACAGCCCAGATAGACTTTGTCATTGGCATTTTCTACCCTAGAGAGCAAAGGACACAGCCACAGACAGACAGGGAGCTGGCTCCACCACACAGATAGTCCCAAGGAAGATCTGTTGGTTTTTAAATGATTGTTTATTTTTCCTTCAAAGTCTCCTTTGGAGTAACCCCTACAGAATTTTAATTTGCTCACCCAGACATATGAATCATTTCCCATTTGCAGCCTAAATAGTTCTCTAAGTGCCTAGGAGGTTGTCAATGTCACAAAATCTCTGCACCTCCCAATTTTTAGTTTCACAAAGCACCTTTTTAAGTGTTACATATCCCAGGCTTCCCCAACATGCAGTGAAAAGCTGCACCCTCAGGTTCTCAGACCAAGGGCACTCTGGAGCCCTCACCAACCTTCCAACAGCATTTTTCCACTTTCTTCTCAACCTGCCTACAGGCTTCTGCAATGAGGTGGAAGATGACTGGGCTAATCCCCAGACCTCTCTAGGGTCCTTTCACAGTTACTTTTCCAAGTTCCTCTCTGCTGTGGTTTTGTTCCACTGAGATTGGCACCACCCTCAGCACAGCAGCCACAGGAATTTCCACAGGAACACTCTGAGTAGTGAAGAAGGGACAGAGAGATCATCTGGACATGTATCCTGCCCAAACCAAACTTGTTTTCAAGAACTTACTCAAAGATATGTCCACATAACCAAGGTGGTGGTGGGGAAAGTCATCCCTGTCTGCTTGCTGCAGGTTTAGACTGGGTTTATAAGCAAAAAAAACTTAGAAAGGGAAGAGAGAAGCAGCATGCTCACTTATCAGTGCAAAGCAGGCTTCTCCAAAAAGGCTGCTCAGATACTTTAGGAGCTGGATGGATCTCCAGCAACTTGCACAAGCCTGTAAGGACACAGCCAAGGGGAGCAAGGCAAAGACTTCAGCTCCATGCAGGTAGATGAGGAGGGTGCCCAGGAAAGCTGCTCTTGCTGGTATTCTCCACTGATAGTAAAAAGCTGTTGCTGAAGAAAGCTGGAAGCCTCCTCCCCCCCCAGACTGGATTTCTCTGGCCCACAGGACAAAATAAACCATAAACAAAGATCCAGCACTGCCAGTAACCAGAACACTGTGTCTCTCCTGCCTGCTCTTTTGGAGCTATGTTTGGTCATGGCTTTCCAGCTGGCACCTTGGCCCTTGGGCCACCAGGTCCTGCTGCCAAACCATTTCCCAACACATTGTGGGGTTATTTATCCCTGAGCTTTTGGTAAATACTCTGGCAGGCAAGGTGGATACCTGCAGCAGCTGGACAACCCCATCAAAATGTCCTGAGGCAGTTCAGGTATTTGCAGCAACCAAGAAAGCCATAAGGGAGAGCAGAGCCTACATCTCAAGTCTGTTGAGCTGCCAAAAAAGCCACAACCTTCCTGCTTACTAAGGAGCCCTGAACAGGACCAACAGCAGCTCCTCAAATCACCTGCCTCAGCAGAACTCAAGAATATTCCTGCAGCTTTGCTGTGAGACAGGAGCACTGCTGAATGCTGATTATGGCTTCCTCTAGATGTTCTGAAACTATTCATGAAGAACTTTCTGTATCACACTGTCTGGGAAGAGCTGGCGTGCCAGAGATCCAGAAAGTTCAAATCACTGGCAGATGAGGGCAGGCAGAAAGGGACCTGGGAGTCTGGATTGACAGGAAGCTGAACATGAGCCAGCAGTGTGCCCAGGTGGCCAAGAAGGCCAATGGCATCCTGGCCTGGATCAGGAACAGCGTGGCCAGCAGGTCCAAGGAGGTGATTCTGCCCCTGTACTCAGCCCTGGTGAGGCCACACCTCGAGTCCTGTGTCCAGTTCTGGGCCCCTCAGGTCAGGAAGGAGATTGAGGTGCTGGAGCAGGTCCAAAGGAGGGCAACCAGGCTGGTGAAGGGACTGGAGCACAGATCCTATGAGGAGAGGCTGAGGGAGCTGGGGCTGTTCAGCCTGGAGAAGAGGAGGCTCAGGGGAGACCTCATCACTCTCTACAACTCCCTGAAAGGAGGTTGGAGCCAGGGGGGGGTTGGTCTCTTTTCCCAGGCACCTCTCAGCAAGACAAGAGGACACGGTCTCAAGTTGTGCCAGGGGAGGTTTAGGTTGGATATTAGAAAGAATTTCTTTATGGAGAGGGTGATCAGGCATTGGAATGGGCTGCCCAGGGAAGTGGTGGATTCTCCATCCCTGGAGATATTTAAAAAGAGACTGGATGTGGCACTCAGTGCCATGGGCTGGGAACCCCAGGGGGAGTGGGTCAAGGGTTGGACTCGATGATCTCTGAGGTCCCTTCCAACCCAGCCAATTCTGTGATTCTATGACAGGAGCCATGCTAGCTCTGCTGCTTCCTTGCTAGCTCAGAAAGTGCCAGCACGACCCTCTCTCTTCCCTCTGTGATGACTCTTGGAATAGCTTTGCATTTACTGCCAGCAGCCAGAGAAGCCACAGCTGCACCCAACAATTCTTGGTATGACTGAGACCTTAAAGGCAAGGAGAAGTCCAAGAGCAAAATGAAAGATTTCTGAAGCACCTTTAAGCATCACTAAACACCTTAAAATACAAAATACCCAGTGCCTGGCTTTGTTCTGCAGGTCACATCACTGCTGGGTTTCCAGCTCTACCCTCCCCTGGCCCTGCAGTCACCATGATGTGGCCTGCAAGCTCCTCCTGCCCCAGCAGTGCCTGGAGGCCACTCCTCTGCTATGCCACACGATTGCTCCTCTCCTGCCCCACAGGGAGGACCCTCAAGTGATGTTGTCAGGAGCCCCTGGCCCTGCAGACCCTTAGAAGGAAGGGCTATGAAAGAAGCTGGGATCGGAGAAGGGAAACTCAAACCTCAGGGAAGCAGAAAGAGGAAAGGAGAAGGGATCCCATGCCACAAGGCTCCACCTTGAGCAGAAGAGCTCATTGCATCCCAGATGGGATCAGATCAGCGAGGCAGGGCAGGGAGGGAAGGCAAGACACATCTGTGTTCCTCACAGCAAAACCTGAGGCACATGTGGCTCATCCATCTTGGCTGAAAGAAGGGACTGGTCCTCATTTGAAGCCAGCTCATCAAGGACTGGAAAGCTATGTTACTTCAGGGGTTTTCAAGAGGAAGAAGTTCCAGCCAAACACAATAGCCACGTGGCTACGTACGTGGGCAACTGGTGTGGAGCCTGACCTGGGGAAGGCACTGAGGTGCTCAGGAGGAATCTGTTCATTGGCAGGGGGTAGCCTGAAGCCCAGGCTGAGCAAAGTGTGAGGCTGGGCTGTGGGGAAAGAAAAGCTCCTGAGAATGTCTGCTCTCTATTTGGAGACTGTTCACCCACTGTGCAGCCTCTCTGGGGTTCACTTCAGAAGGCTGAATTCTTATCACTGCCCCTGAGAAACAGGGGCAGGTGGGAAAGGCAGGTGCATGTCCCTTACCTGAAGGCACTTTTCATACCAAGTGTTCTCTTAAGAACATGTTCTCTTAAATGTTCTCTTAAGCAGTGGCTATTCTGACAGACTCACCCTGTTCTCAGCCACCCTGAGGGCTGCCAGGGCAGCTCTCAGCCTTTGCTCTCTCTGACCAAGTCCCCTTTGGAAACTCCTTCTTCCAGCTCCCTTGTGCTCCTTATGGGAAGCTCAGCTCAGAGCCTCACTCCTCAGTGAGAATCTTCAGTTAGTTTTCAGTGTGAAGGTGCTGGTGGGCAGTTTATACTGAGCTGTCCTTGTACAAACATCACACTGAACTTCAAACAGAGCTGGTCCCACCCTGGCTTCTCTCCTCTCTTCTGTATTTATTCTTTGTGAGCTTTTGGCTTCTTAGGTTAAAAAAGCTGTTTCTCTTGCCTCTAACTGGATTTGCATACAGAAGTCTGAGGATATCAAGAGAGGAAAGCAGATGGCTGAAGCAAAGAAATCAGTACAGGACACAGCATAAAGTACATCTTGAAGAAATAAGAGAACTCAGGAGCATTTTGTCTTTTCTCCCTGACACAGCACTGGGTTAAGCTGTCCTTATGCTAGAGGCTATGCCAGAAGTTAGCTTCAGCATCCTGAAAATAACTGGAGGTGCTGAAGTTTGTTCTTGCAGTCACTAAGGCATTTGTTACTCCAATGAGTCCTCTCACTTTGGTTAACCATTAAGAGTTCAAATAAAGATATTTTCCTCTTCCATTGAAAGATGTGGCAGGTTACTTAAGAGAGACAATACCTGTCTTCCTGCTAACACAGGAATATTGCTGGATTGCCACAGGGCAGTCCACCACCTGATGCTGAAACCAACTTGAATTTTACTCCAAGCCTCCTGGAGAAGACTGTACGAGGACTCCAAGCTACCAGCCTTCAAGAGGCACCCACTTTTCACTTCCTCATCTCACAAGCACTTTCAGAGGGCAGTGGAGTAATTTCAGCTGGGAATTACCCCTCCTCCTACCAGGCAGACTCGCTGTTCAGGGTTGGTTTGATGGTTTAGAGGGTAAAGGTTG
Source organism: Florisuga fusca (assembly GCA_038090715.1). Classification (NCBI taxonomy): domain Eukaryota; kingdom Metazoa; phylum Chordata; class Aves; order Apodiformes; family Trochilidae; genus Florisuga; species Florisuga fusca. The sequence continues at coordinate 1,899,000 of JAAWXA010000038.1, forward strand.
ACTAGTTTGGCAGATCAGGAGCAAGGCATCCCAACTCTACTGTGGGAAAGGGATTTGTTGCACTAGCAGAATGCAGGCTTTGTAGTAAAGGTGGAAGTTACACTGTAGGCAGGCTCCCTACTCCAGCATTCAACAATAAAGCACTCACAGTAAAGGTCCCTCTGCCTGGCTGATGAGCTTTGCTGGGAACATCTCACCAACAGCCACCTTGGGAGGGATAAGCAGATAAGATGGTTGAGTAAGAGTTCCTAAAGCAATACTGATAAATAGAGCAGAAGGGCAAGGTGTTGCCTCAAAAGGAAAGGTCAAGGACTTCATTTTGAGGAAGGAAGACAAAAGCAATTTTCAGTTTCAAATTTCAGGTCTGCCAGCTACACAACACCTGATGACATCCAGTGTCAAATGTAACATCCAGGGAGAAGAAGCTCCAGGAACCCAAAGGACACACTAAGCAAGTGCCTCACAGCTGCACTGTGGTTTCTAAAGAGCTGGGTCCCTGTCTCTCCATCCAATCCAAGTGTTCTCATCACTGCTGATTTCACTTCCTCCCCTCTCTGCCCCAGCTCACTGTATGGCAGCAGCAGGAACAGGTTCTGGCATGTGGGTGCAGACTCTGCTGGGTGCAGCCCTGTAGAGACACAGCTCTGAGGAGCTCATAGGGGAGAAAGCCCTCTGTTCAGCAGTTCCAAAAAATCAGGTCACGCTGCAGAGAGGAGTAAAAGATCCCAAATTATGTTTCTGGCCACATCAGTTAATGTCAGTGATGTCAGTGGCTGATTTCTATTCCCAGTTTGATCTGGGCATCTGACACAGTATGTCTTCAGAGAGAAATCAACCAAAGCTGAATTATGTGGTCATCTGAAAACCACACTGAGCCATTCTGTTCATTTATAAGTGGTGAGGGAAGTGACATGCTCTCAAGCACACAGGTAATATTAGAATTGGAGCTCTAGATTCTTCTGAAATGTAGCAAGGGCCAAGGGAAGCTTAAGAAACTCCCAGGTGGCAATGAGCATGCAAAAGGGAGAGCCTGTACTCTCCCACTGCTTGAGATGTGCTCCCCAAGACTCCTTGCCTTGCACTTCTGCAAGCACCAGAAAATTGGCCTCTGCTTCAAAGGAGCTGCCTCAAAACAGCTACACCACCAGGGATGTGCACAAACAAGAATAAATGAGACACCTGAGGAGATAGCAGCAGCACATCCCAGGCAAAGGGCTCTCACATCTGCAGCACCAGTGAATTTGCTGGAATTTGCAACCTGATCTAGTGGGAGGTGTCCCTGCCCACGCAGTGGGGGTGGAACTGGATGATCTTTAAGGTCTCTTCTACATCTAACCATTCAATAATTCTGTAAGTCTTGGTGCAAGGAAGCATTTTGCCAGTCAGCAAAAGTCTACAGCTACAAGGAGCAAAAAGCCAAGAACAATAGTGGCAAGAGCTTGAATAAAAGTGGCAACATTTCCCAAAGGCTGAGGAGCTGCCAGGATCCTGGAACAGTCAGGAGGCTGATATATAGTGTCCAACTCTTAGTGTCCAAGAGAGGAGGAATTTTCTCAAAAGTTTTCCAGTTTGGAAGCAAAAGGAAAACCAGAGTATTTTGTTAAAGAGAATCCTGGAGGGGCCTGGTCACATTACTAAAAGGATGATAATAAAACTGTAAGAGTGAGCAGTTTTTCAGAGGATAAAATGATTTTTCTGCTGTTCAGAACCTAGATGGTATTTTGGAGCAGAGCCCAAAGGAAGAACTCAAACTGTAAGACTGTCTCCTGTCTCCAGGAAGGTATTTTACCATCCAGCTGAGCTGCTCTAGTTTCAAGCCTGCATCAAACATGCAAGTAGGAGCTACCCTATTTTTGGAACTGACTTGAAGGCAAGACAGACTGGAAGAACTCCACTGGGAAAGCCAGTGTCATGTTTAAACAAACTTAACAAACCTCAGAAAGTACAAGCTCCCACATGAAAGCCAAGGCTGAGCTAGAATTGCTGTGTCCTCCATAACCTCACTCCCTCAACCCTCCTCTAGAAACTAACACTGAATATAGTCTGCACCAGTCTGTAGCAGTCCAGGCAAGTCTGGCATTCACTCCTCTTTCCCACCATTTCATAAAATCAGAATACTTTCAACAAATCCAGAATACCAAGCAGCAGAGCAACATGTGCACCTTGGCACGTGCATCCTTTTGGTGCTTGATGTGTTCCTCTTCAGAGTCTTTACTATAGCATGAAAGATTTTTATAGCCTAGAAGAAAAAAGTGGCCCCCACCATAGCACAAAGAGCAGCACTTACCTGGGCTCCCCTAGAGTAGGATCTGAAAATGGTGCAAAATCTTCCTTGCCCTGATGTGTCCCTACAACAAAGAAATGTTACAGCTATGACATTTGAAAATGTAATCTCAGAGTCCACATCTCCTACTGGACCCAAAAATCAATCAATCAATCAATCAATCAATCAATCAACACTGATCTTGTCAGATCTTTTTAGTCCATGCACAGTACCCAAGCTGCTCAGCACAGTGGTTGGGTGCTTTTTGGAAGAATCAGTGGGTACCTCATCACCTTTGGTTACAGTCAGACACACTCCTGAGGTCCTTGCTGTCACTGTGCTTCCCAGAGAACCAAAACCACTTGGTTCCAACACTACCTGATGATCCATGAGGATACATGGATCATAGAGTCACTTTAGTCCTTTGGGCAAGGGATTTTCTCTCTAATTCCCTGCAGCCAGTGGGAGTTCAGAGTGAGCCTGCAGACCCCTCCTAATCAGGGATAACTGCTGACCTACTGTAAAATGAACAGAAGTACTCAGGAGAGGAGAAGCTGTCTTGCACTCTCTAATTCCACTTCTTCTTCCAAACATGCTTTAAATGAAAATGAAAGGAATTATCTTTATGCTTAGATCTCTAACAGACCTGGTCAATCAGACCTGACAGAGAGGTCAGGAAGAGGAGCAGTGAAGAGCATTTCTAGCTGTCCTGGTTTGGGCCAGGATAAAGGTGATTTTCTGGTTTGTACTTTTGCTTTCAGCTCAGTCTCTTGTCAGTAGCTGCACTTGCTGAAATGAACAGCAAGTTTCTCAGACAGTGTCTGCTGCTGGGACTGATCCCACTGGATGTTTATAGTTACTGCCAGAGCCTGGTGTGCAGAGCCAAGGACACTGCTCAGCTCTGAGGAACATTTTACCCTGCAGAAGGAGTAAAGAGGTCCCACCTGAACCCCTCCTTTGGGGAGGAACAGACAAGAGAGATGCCAGAACTGACCAAACAGAGGATTCCATCCCATACACCTCATACTCAGTATAAATTTGAGGGATCACGAGGGTCAGACCCCTTCCTGCTCTTCCTTCACCTGTTCCCTGTTTGCTTCAGCATCCTGGGAGGATTCCATCCCTTCCTCTGCCTGTGCTCCTGATCCGTGCCAGCCTGAATCTGTGTGTTCCTGCCTCCAGCTCCCGACTGCTCCTGACCCCAGGGTCCAGCCTGGACTTTCCCAGGGCTGCCCTGCAGCCTCGGGGGTGACGTGAGATTTATTGGGGGAAAGGGGGGAGGAACGTGGGATCAATTTTTCCTGTATATTTGTATATATTTAGTAATTTTTCCTATTTATCATTCCTGTTTCATTAAAGTTGTGTAGTTTAGTTTCCAACCCATAAGTCTCTTTCCCTTATTCTCTCTCCTTTCCTTATCAGGGAGGAGAGGGGGATTAATAGAAAAATCTGTTACTGGGTTTAATTGCTGGGCCAGTGTTAAACCCTGACACTAGCCCACTGTGACAATAAGGAGCTATTCAGTCACTATCATTTGTCCTGGCTGCAACTCTTGGTGTGCTATAAATAAATCTGACAAGGTTCCTAACACCTCTGGGTGCCTGTGGGAACATCTGGGACAGAGAGCCAGAGCCCAGCACAGGATCAGTATAAACTGAAATGCATCAGGGTGACCAGAGCCATGTTGGGATGTCTGTCAGATCTGTTCACTGGCTCAGGATAAGAGACATTAATGGCCACTGAGAAGCCTGATGAACCCACAGCCCCAGCTGTATGAAAAGGACACAGACCTCAAGTTCAGGACAGCCATTCATTCAGAAGCTTTCAAGGGTCAGGTTATTGGTCCTGGGCATCAATCCAACACTCTGCCTGCATCTCCTTCCCCCCAGCAATCAAATATTGGGTTACATGAGGAACATAATGGTAATACCAAGATTACACTAAGGAATCACAAACCAATTGGCATCAGCTTTTCAGGTCCTGTGCCAGTTCTCCAGCTGAAGAATTAAGAGTGTAAAAAGAAGAGAGCTTCAAGAGGAAGTAACTACATAGCTGGGCCTGAAATGTCAGACATCTCACAAGAGAGACAAAAGAATACAAGCAGCACATATAAACATACAAGCTGGAAAAGATAAATTAGCTGCTTCTGTTCTTTTGTAAGAAAAATGAGGACATTCAGCTTCAGAAAGCAGGGGTATAATTAAACCACAGAACTCTACACTGCTCGAGTCAGTCACTGAGGCTGAGAATGTCACTCACTCCTATTTAACAATTCACACCCAATACTACTACTTTCTGTTACCTGAGCTATTTAACTCCATGCTTTAGGTTCCCTACTAGATTTGGGTGAACCCCACAGGAGTAGCAGGATACCAACCCTCCCTCTGACATCTCCAGGCTTGCTGTCTCAGTTTCCCAGCAGGTTACACCTTAGACAAAACACACTGGGTCAGAAGGACTCCAGATCTCCCTGCAGTGCTGACAGATAAGGCAGAGGTCACCCCTCCCACACAGCCTTCTGTCTCCATCCCTGTGCCAGCTCACTCTGGGAAGTTCTGCTCTCCAGAGGTCTACCATACCCTGACACTAACTGTGAGGTCTACCCACTGCTTGTTTTCTTTTTCTGCTCAAGTCACTGAGAAACATCCAGCTTCTGCAGGGACTAAGGGCTTCAACCATGTCTTTTTTCTCTTCCTTTCCTATTTTCTTGTCTGTATTTCTTATTCTAGGATTCCAGAAAAATCCTACATTGCTTCTAAAATAGCATTGCTCCCTCAGTGATTGGGAGCTGTGGGTGAACATGGTCAGGTATGATAGAAAAAGACTGAAATTGGACTATTCCAGTGAAAACCAGCATGCTGTTTGTTCCACTCCATCAATGCAAAGAGGTCTGGTTGGCTGGAGTAACTCACTGGTAAGAAGAGCTAGCAAGCTTTGCCACATGGCTAGGGATGCTCTGTGATCTCTGGAGCTTGGTCCAGCAGCACCTTGGTCCCTGTCACTGGTTCTAGGCTGGCAGCCAAAGGGACTCAGAAGCACTCACCAGAGTTCCAGCTTGACCCTTCTGCCATCCAACAAGATAGTGGTGGTCTTGTAGTCAATTCCTGAAAGGAAAGCAACAAAAAGTTGAGCAAACATTGAGCAGATCTTCCAAAGACAGACAAGAAACCTGCTCTGCCCACCCAGATCCATTGCTCCGTGCTGGAATGTGGTAATTCCTCTCCCTTGCTCCAGTGTGTGAAGGAACACAGAGACTTGACAGACAGAGCCCCCTGCTTCAAGGCAAAGACCACTCTTGTGAAGCTCTTTCCTTCCCCCTTAAAAATATAGTTAACCCCTAGAGACTGCTTCTTACTTCTCCACTGTTGGAGAAAACCTGTTAGGAACTGAGCTGAGGGACTCAAGAGGTCTGCAGCATCATCACAAGTGACAGCACTGAGTTAGAATTCTTGGGGGGAAGGGAGGGGATGAGCCAGAGACACTAATGTGAGAGAAACATCTCTGCTAAGTCACCTGCAGAGCCACCATCTCCTGACAAACATCACTGCCTGAAGCATCTAAGGGCACCTGGGAGGTGAGCTGTCCAGAGAATGCTGTTTCCTCCCCTGAGCAGCCCTTGGGTGTACATCAGGCAGGTCAAGAGCTGAGAAAGCAGCTTGGACAACTCTTTTCCATAGAGCCAGAGCAGCAGAAGAGCCTCAAAACCACAACACCAAGTTGCACTGACAAGCTGCTTGCTCACGTGAAAGGTGCTCAGCTTCTTCAGACACACCAAGTTTGTTACAGGTGGGAGCCCACCTCCCAGTCAGGAAAAGTTTAAAAAAAGAGGCAACTTGCCCTTGGAAGCAACGTGTCCAAACCCAGCCCAGCAGTCCCCAGGGCTCCCAGCACAGGAGGGAAGAGACACGACTGCACCTCCCACCTCCTGCCCCAAAAACCTGGGCTGGGGAAGAGCCAAGGGGCAGGAGGTGCCCAGGAAAAGCAGCTCCTCCAGTTAATAAGCTCCAAGGGGATTGAAGTGGCTTAAACAAAGCCCCATGCACCATCACTGCACACCCACTGAGGCAGAAACTCCTTCACAATCATCTCTAACAAAGCTGAGTCACTTCCCTCCGATTAGATCAACTTTATTTTTTCCTCCTGCCAACAAATATCCAACTTTGAATCCGTATTAAAAAGCATTCTGACCTGTATTCCCCTTCTCCTGCAATCCTGCCCCAATAACCAAACAGACAAGTTTGTCAATAAAGCAAATGGATTTTTCTGAGTCATCAGCAGGAGCTCCCTGTTAGTGAACAACAAATTAGATTTCAGCCTTCACAGGGTGCTATAAAAAGCAATAAAGGTAATTATCTTCAATTCCAACTATTTCCAGTGCTTTATCACAGAAAATAGACAGCTTTATCTTCCTCCAGGGACAAGTGAATGATCTGTATTTATTTTCAGGCAGATATAAATCACCCTCCACTCCAGGGAGCAGTAGTGGGAGCAGACCTGCTCCAAGGGAGAGCATCCAGACATCTCCCCCCAGTTCCTGAACCAGGATCATCCCCAGGCACAGGCTGATGGACCATTAGGGAAGGGGCTGATTGAGCCCATTGAGCTGGTCAAGAGGGGAAATCCTCAGGCTCTGCTCCATGCAGAACTGGCCCATTTCTCCAAGCAGGCAGCAACATCTCATGCCAGCAGCATGGACAGAGCAGGTGCATGAACACACCCAGGAGGGGGAACAGAGACAGTTTTCAAAACTTTTTCCAAAAGTGCCACTGTTGAGGTGAAACGAAAGGCTCCACTCTCAGGTTTTAAAAGTGAGAAAGATACAGCTGGGCTGGAAAAAGAGGAGAAAACTCCTTAGTGGCAATGCCAAACACACAAACCTGGCAACTCCCTCAATAGGTCAGGAACTGCTGAGCCTGCAGCCCAGCTGGCTGGGCAGGGAAACATGTGTTCCCTGATGCAAAACCTCAAAACTCAGTCACCAAAGCAATACTTTTAATACCCTTGCCCCCCATGCCCACCTGAAACCACAGCACATACTTCAAACCAGAGCAATGCCAGCCTTTGGGCAGAACAATATGGCCATGACCAAAGCACAAAACAGCCTCAGAAAATGTCCTGAGCTCCTGCTGCAATGGCTCTGTACTTGAAAGATGCTCAGGGAAAATAAATAGGCCAAGTAGAAGACCTCTGTGTCCTTCTCCATGCTGTGATGCAGTGGTTCTGGCAGACTCTGCAGGTACCTGCTGCCCTCTTTCTTGATGCCAAATGCAAAAGCAAAGAGAAAGGAAAGTACCAAATCTCCCTCTTCACATTTCCAGTCATCTGGTTTGGCTGCCTGGCCACAGGGCTGCCTGTGTCTTTCAGCAGAACTTCTCTCCTTGGCATCAGGGTGCTGGAGGTGAAGGGTAAGGACCTTTCTCAGGGCTGCAGCCCTGTGGTACTGCCACAAAACTGACCCGAGGAATTCAGAAACAGTCAGGTTAAAAGCAAAGCTGGTTTGATTTTTTTATTCTAGGCTATAGTCCCCATTTAAGGAATGCCTGAGAACATGGGTTGGAAGGAGGTGATGCACTTTTTAACTTGCATGAACCCGAATTGGGAGTAGGGACTAAATTCACAAAAGGTTTGTGAGGCAGCTCTGCCCCCAAGGCCATTTGCTTAGGACAAAAACTGCTGATGAGGAAGCTGAGCAGCCCAGCTGGTTGTCCCAGGCTCAGCCTTGACCACCCCCTCGGCCCAGGGACCTGGGGACAGGGGCCACAGCTGCCACTAGATGCCACCATTGCACACAGGCTGGTGGCAGTGCCTGGCAGAGCTCCTCTACCTTCTCCTTTCAGGCTGCTCAGGCACTAAGAAGTTCAGGGGGAAAGCTTTAAAACGTAATTTCTGTAGTTGAGAGGGTTTGCCCCCCCTGAGCATCACCTCTGCTCGCAGCCAAGCACAGCTCCTCTCCAGACTGACATTTACCCTCCACCAGAATGAGGCAGGGATGTGCTGCTACAGACCCCACACTGCTCCTACAGACCCCACACTGCTCCTACAGACCCCACACTGCTCCTACAGACCCCACACTGCTCCTACAGACCCCACACTGCTCCTACAGACCCCACACTGCTCCTACAGACCCCACACTGTGCTCCAGCACCACAAGCAGTGATTAACGTTTCCCCAAACCTAACCAGCCTCCCCAAACCTAACCAGCCTCCCCAAACCTAACCAGCCTCCCCCAACCCAACCATTCTCCCCAAACCTAACCAGCCTCCCCAAACCAAACGAGCCTCTCCAACCCCACCTGGCCCTGGGGCACACAGCATCAGGGGAGAAGAACAGCATCTTGCTTCAAGCTTATTTGGTATCAACCCACCTCTTTCTTGACCAATATCTAGCACGATGAAACAAAGCAAAGGGGGTTGGCAAACAAGTCTGGGCTGTTGTCTCTAATTTAGCATTCAAGCTGACTCCCTCTGCTCTTTTTCCAGCCCTGCTTTAGGCTCCTGCTTCCACTGACAGCATCTCAGCCCCACATCTCGAGCAGCAGGGCTGACCTGGCACAGGGTGCTCTGCAAAGTGATCTGCTGTCACCAGGCCTGACCTCAGACACTGGATTCCCCTCTGCAGAGCTGGGTTTCACACTCCCGGGCAAGGCTCCAGGGAATTCCAAACCTTTCTTTCTTTTGCCAGTTGGAATAAGGAAAACCTAAGCCAGCAAGCTGCTTTCCCATGGGAACACACAGGATGTGTTATAGGAAACTCTGACCTTTTCCAAATTCCTCATGCAGAGCACAGCACACTTTGCATCACCAGGACCTGGAAACCCCCACACCCAACCTTAGCTCAGTTCAAACTTTCACCCAGAAGCTTACACCTGCTGTGAACAGGGAAAGTAAAAGCCCTCCAAGAGAAATGATCATTTTCCTCCAGCACTTGACACCACTCTGTATCAGGCTGCCAGTTCCTCTTCCTTTTGGGAACTCACTGCTTGGAGCAAAGCAGCTTTCCTATGATAACTTCCTATGATCTGCCAAGCACCTGAGCTGCACCTGCAGAGCAGCAGCATGCCAACACCATGGCAGAGGCAGCAGGCAAGCAGGTACACAGACCTGGAAGTCACACTGGAAAAGGCAGAAGGACAAGGGAGACACGTGTTCCATGCTGCTCTGGGGCTCTGCCTTTAAACAGATTCATATCACAGGGAAATCACTTTAAATAGCTGGAGTGAAGAGGGCTCTATAAATATTCACTGCTGGGAGCACAGCAGCTCTTTGGCTTTGCACAGGTCTTTGTTTTAGAGAAGAGGGGAACGAGTTTTGCAGCTGCAGACTCTGGAGATGACTCTGCCCTAACACCTGGGGGGGGGGCCCAGAAGGGTCACCTCCCCTTAAAAAGGAGATTTGAGCAAAGCCTTACAGCAGGAAGAGCAGCACGTGCCTTTTTCTTCCTTCAGTTCTCCAGGACAATCCTCCCTTAGTGCTGGGGTGGGATTCCAGCTCTTGGGGTGATGCCAGGGCCAGTTCTGTGAGGATCCAGCCTCCACCTACCAGCTTTGCTGCACCTACACAAATACCAAAAAGGCTCAAAGAGGTTTTCCTGTGAGTTTCCTCCAAGGCTGGGCTGGCAGCAACATCTCCACTTTGCATCTGCACGGTCTTCAAAAAAAAAAAACCCCATAATTTCTTCACAATAAATGGCAGAAGACATTCTTGCTGATGCCCAAAAATCTCTTCCCAAAGGGGAAAAGAACCCCAAGCAATGCAGCACTCAAGTTTTAAGACAAGCTTTTTCTCCCAAGAGATGCTCCACTTTTTGCATTGAAAATAATTCACAGTTTGCATGATTCAGACTGGCCAAAGACACTTTTGCCCCCTTGTTTCCTCCACAGATTGTCCTCTGCTCTTGGGAGCTGGGAATCCACCACCTCACTTTCTGTTTGTGCAGCCACAACAAAAAACAATATTTATTTGAACTTAATTAAAAATATAATTGGTTCCCTTGGCTTACAGATGTGGTGCATAATGCCACCTCAGCATCTTTTTACTTTTATAAGTCAGTTCATTTATAATTCAGCTTATTTATAATTCAAAAGAAGCCAACCAGCCCATTTGCAAAGGGTTATATGAGGTCAACAGACAAAAAACTTGAGCTGGACAATGCTGATGAGCCAAGGACAATCCTTCATTCAATGCATTGCATAAATAAGATAAATTGAGCAGACTTTTGTTACCTGATTAATGCTGCTTTTTGGCAGACTTTTTACATCTAGAGACATAATTAAGCCTGACTGGCTCCATCCTGCACCTCTCCTAATAACAAGAGCATTTGAGTGCTCAGAGGAGGACTGATGAGCAAGATGTGCCTGATCTGTCAGCACCTCTACAGAAACACTCTGCTCCACTGGGAAATTTGAATCCTGGCTCCCAAGCCACCAGAAACACTCAGGGGGACACTGCAGCACCTCACCCAGCAAGCCTGGTGATGGGCTTGCATTTGAGACTGTCACTAGTACAGCCAAAGCCACAACCCCCTTAAACGCTGGATTTTCCCCCAAAGCACCCCTAGATGCTTCTGATTTCCTGGAGGGCATCAGCTCTGCTGGGAAAAAAAAGGTCTATGGACTCCTTAGAAGACTTAAAGATTAAGAGATTTAAGAGATCTTAGAGACTCAGTCAAAAGAGCACCTTTTGGGGGTCTGAAAACTTTTGCAAGTTTAATGCCACACTGATCAGCAATTGCTGGGATGAGGGGAGAGCATGGGGCTGGAATAAGAAATATAAAATACACCTCAAATATTTAACTTGCTGAGAGTTTGCAGTGAACTCGAGTTACCAGCTATGAAGGGCTGGTGGTGCTGCATGGCTTCCAGGAGGATCCTCAGGAGTAAATGCTGTGGGTCTCTGTGAGCAGCCAGAAAATCAGTGACTGAAAAGGGAATCATAAAATCCCAGAATGGCTGAGGTTGGAAGGGACCTTAGAGATCATCTGCTCCAACCTCCCTGCCATGAGCAGGGACACCTCTCATCTACACAAGGCTGCTCCAAGCCTCATCCAACCTGGCCTTGAACACCTCCAGGGAGGGGGCAGCCACAGCTTCTCTGAGCAATCTGTTCCAGAGTCTCACCACCCTCACACTGAGGAACTTCTTCCTAAGATCCAGTCTAAACCTCTTCTCCTTCAGTTTAAATCCATTTCCCTTGTCCTGTCACTGGACACTCTCATGAAAAGTCCCTCTCCAGCCTTCCTGTAGGTTCCCTTCAGGGACTGGAAGGCAGCTCTAAGGTTCCCTGGAGTCTTCTCTTCTCCATGCTGAACAACCCCAGCTCCTCAGCCTCTCCTCACAGCAGAGCTGCTCCAGCCCCTGCATCATCTTTGTGGTCTCCTCTGGGCTCATTCCAAGAGCTCTGTGTCCTTCTTGTGGTGGGGACCCCAGGACTGGACACAGTGTTGGGGGTGGGGGTCTCCCAAGAGCAGAGCAGAGGGGGAGGCATGCAAAGGCAAACGGCACCATGAGTACCAGAAGCAAACCCTGTTTCTCCTGGAGGAGCACTGAGAAGACCTCCTGATCCCTGGACTTCACAGACATATTCCATCAGCAACCCAAGTGTCACAGAAATCCTCACTTAGTACACCAGTGGGCAGCTTGTGGCAGCAAAAACATTTATTTAGAAGTAGATAAACACCAAGAAATACTTTGGAGTGGGTCAATGGGATGTAAATATTTTTTTCCTTCCCTTTTGCAGATGGAGATGGGTAAGGAGGAGCCTCCTATAAAGCTTCTCACCAGGAAGGATTCCAGGAGTTGCAGATGAGTACAGAGCTTTTTAAATTTCATTTAAATTTAAATGAAAACCATTATCACCAGTTCAGACAACGCTGTGGATGCCACAAAGGACATCATAACCAAATGGGAATTTTTGGGAAGACACACAAGAGCCCCTCCCTTCTCACTCCCTAATGACCAGCACAGCCCAGGAGGGCTCTGGGCAGGGTGTCCCCTCCTCCAAGACCCTCTTGCAGGGCTGGCAGTGCCCAGCTGGGTATCAGTCAGGCTGCCCAGCCTGCCAGGGGCCCTGGGAACACCTCTGGGGAGGTGCATGCAGCCTTTTTATCCCATAAACCAGCAGGATGCATGCAAGATGGGAGCAGCTGTAAGGTCCCTCCCTCTGCAAACCTTCCAGGTGGATTAAGAGAGGAAAAAACAACCAATTCATCTGACTGCCCCTCTGGCTTCAGAACCAGAGCCTCCCCGTGCTCTGTCAGGTTCTCCCTAAAGCCACGAGTGCAGAGATTAATTTATCCCAAATGCCAGCACCAAGCAAGCAGTGCCCAAAGACAAATTGTTTGTTCTACCAAGTCCCTGGGTGTCAGAGATATTAACTGGATCTCTCTCAGCCAGGAGTGACACAGTTGGGTTTTAAAACACAGAGCCTGACCCCTGAGAGCTGGGAGCCCAAGGGGCTGGTGTGCCACAGCTTCCCTAAAAAGATCTGCTTGAATATCTGCTTTATTTGCAAGCTTGCTTAGAATCACAGAATCAGCCAGGTTGGAAAGGACCTCTGAGATCATCAGTCCAACTCCTGATCCACTCCCCATGTGGTTCCCAGCCCATGGCACTGAGTGCCACATCCAGTCTCTTTTTAAATATCTCCAGGGATAGAGAATCCACCACTTCCCTGGGCAGCCCATTCCAATGTCTGATCACCCTCTCTGGAAAGAATTTCTTTCTGATATCCAACCTAAACCTCCCCTGGCACCTCCCCTTAAGCCCATGCCCTCTTGTCTTGTTGATAGTTGCCTGGGAAAAGAGACCAACCCCCCCCTGGCTCCAACCTCCTTTCAGGGAGTTGTAGAGAGTGATGAGGTCTCCCCTGAGCCTCCTCTTCTCCAGGCTGAACAGCCCCAGCTCCCTCAGCCTCTCCTCACAGCAGAGCTGCTCCAGCCCCTGGATCATCTTTGTGGCCTCCTCTGGGCTCATTCCAAGAGCTCTGTGTNAAACCCTGAAGGGGCTCCAGGAAAGCTGGGGAGGGACTTTGGACAAGGGCCTGAAGGGATGGGATGAGGGGGAAGGGTTTCACACTGCAAGAGGGGAGATTGAGATAAGATCTGAGGAAGAAATTCTTTGGTGTGAGGGTGCTGAGCCCCTGGCCCAGGTTTCCCAGAGAAGCTGTGGCTGCCCCATCCCTGGCAGTGTCTCAGCCCAGGCTGGATGGGGCTTGGAGCACCCTGGGCTGTGGGAGGTGTCCCTGCACATGGCAGGGGTGGGACTGGATGAGCTTTAAGGTCCCTCCCAACCCAAACCAGGCTGGGATTCTGGGATTCTGTCAGCTGGGATGCCCTCAGCCCTCCTCAGTGCAGAGAAAGGGATGAGACACCAACAACCAGTCAAGTCCCATCCTCACCAACAAGCCAAAGAGAACAAAGGAAGAAAAATGCTGGGAGGTGACAAAATTGAGGCCAAAAGTTGGGAGGCAGCAGCTCCAGGTGTGTGTTGGTCCACTTCCAGGCCTTGGCATGCAGAAAAACCACCCCAAAACCAAAGCAAACCACCAGATGATCCTTGAGGACCCTTCTGACCTGACCTCCTGTGATTCTATGATTAGGTTGTTTCGGGGTGAAATAAACCCCCACCCACAACCAGCATTCCCAACAGCATCCCTTTCCTGTGCCTGGAGCTGGCCAAGAGGGACAGAGCTACTCCAGAAGTTTCACAGCACATTCCTGCAGCACTCTAAGAACTCACCAGCTTCTCCTTGCTCCAACCAGAGTGGGCACTGGCCTCCTGGGACTCACCTTCCTGCAGCCCCAGTGTATTCCACAAGCAGACAGCAGTTATCACCCCCATCCCACACAGGTTCACACCATCCCTCTCACTGCATCCCATATCCTGCACCTTTTTGGTTAAGAAAGGTTTATGGCAAGGTGTTCAAACAGCTCTCAACCTCTATCTACTGAGCCTGGCAACCAAGTTGCTCCAAAAAGCACAATGTGAAGCTAGGATGCACTATGAGTGGAGTTCAAAACTCCTTATTTTGGGGTTTTTTTTGATTTTTTTTTTTTTGTCATGTCTTCACCAGCCCATGTGAGCAAAAGGGCTGAAGACTCACATCAGTATTGTTTGGCTGTGGGCAAAAGTCAACACAGAAAGCCTTGTTGTTCTCTTTCTAATCAAACAAGGCAGATGGGTAAGGAAATGACAACCAGCCAGGAGCTGCCAGCTGCTGGATGCACCTTCCAAGTGCACTGAAAGGTTTGCACAGCAGCATGGGACAACTGAATGGCTTCACCCAACACCCAAAGCTGCTCCTGGGCAGAAGGCAGCTGCAGGCACCAAAGATGCAGATATTGGGATCCTCTGATGAAATACTTCAAAAAACCAGGCAGTAGCTTCTGTATGCAGAAGACACCCCCAGTGCTTTACCTTCCACTGCAGCTCCTACTATTAACTTAGATGGAGTTTTTTCTCTTTTCTCCTCCCTCCTTCCTTTAATTTCTTTCCTTTCTTTCTTCTTCATCATCCCTGAGCAATATGGAATCATTTAGATAACCCATAGCATGAGCACACAAACACCAGCTGATGAAAAAAGTGAATTGAAGCTTTTCAACCAACAACTGATGAAGTCATCCAACCTTAAAAAGTGTGTGCAACAGCACATTAACCAGCAGCAATTTCACTAGTCAGCTCAGAGCTGGAAGCCACAGGAAAAAAACTCCCTTCCAAACAACACATGAGCTCATCAGTTTGAGTCATGCATTCAATTACCTACTCCTCAGATAGACAAACAATGAATTATCTCCATCAACAGCAGGGGTCAACAAAACAGATGCTTTAAACCCAAGGTGGAATCATCCCAGTCTGCATCTTTTTGGTGCTGGTGTTTACCTCAGCAATATTCCACCTTTGTTTTAGCAGGATGATAAAAGTTACAGAACAGGATTGCTGCCAAACACCCCCAGCTCCTGCCTGCTGAGCTGGTCTGAGGGAGAGAAAAAAATACCTTTCAATTATTTGAAGTTACTCAAATTTGTAGGTTTTCTTCCCCAAAATATCCTCCATCTTCCACTCAGACCCACCTGATTTCAACTGAGAGCATTTGGGAAAGCTTGGAAGCCTTTCCCAGAGAGGCTGAGATGTCAGAGTTTGTTCCCAGGCATCTTCATCTGCAGCTAAGGGATTATAAGTGGGGATCTCAGACAAATAATTGCTGGGTTGGTTTTGCAAACCAGCCAACAGAAAAAACATTTATTTGGAGACCTCTAGGAAGTCCAGATTTGCTGAAGACTTCACTTCTCTGCTGCCTGCCCCACAGCCCAGCAGCTATGTGGTTCTCATATAGAGGAGCTCTGTTCTGGGCTCACTTCAGCACAACAACTGCAGCTGAAAATGACATTTGAAGCCAGAAGCAAATCTGTTCCTAAAGCTCAAACAATTTCAGTGGCCACCCGGGAAGCCACAGAAACAGTCAAGAGTCAGTCCAGAACTGGGGATGTTAAGTGGATTTGTGTGTTAGAAGAAAATCAAGAATGATTTTATGCACAGAAGTGACAACAAACAAAAGAGTTTCTTCATGCTTTGCAGTTCAGAGCTCCATAAAAACTAACCAGCTGCAGACAGGAACAAAGACAGCCTGTGAGGGAAATCAGAGGGCACCATAACAATCTGCATTGTTGCTGGATCACCAGACAAACACCAAGATTTCCTTGGAGACAAAACAGACAACAAAAAACCTCCGAAAAATTTCAAATATTTGCCAAAAAATCTTCAGTCTCCTGCCTTGCAGATGTTAACCCTCCACGTTTGCACTCCTGCAGGCTGTGCAGGTGGTCAGAATGTTGCTGTACAACATCAGAGCTTTGAGGCATCACCAGCAGGGATCCTCCAGAGCCTCAAGACATGCACAGTGGGGGGCTCCGAGCAGTGAGACCCCCCCCCACCACCACAGCCCCTCCAGCCATCCACACCCTGCCACTCAATGCCAGTTGGCATCTCCAGCTTTTGTCATTTGAAGGGTCACATTGCAACATGGCAGCTCCAAAGGGGCCAGCAATGTCTCCAGAGTGATGCCATACACCCAGGCACTCATGAGGAAGGCTCCAGCCTTTTGGCAGGGTGTAAAGAGGGTAAACACCACATGCCTGCTGAGCTTTGGTGCTTACAGAACTCCTGGAAAAGCTATGGATTGAGCACTCCCCAGGAATTCAAGGGGCTGGAACACCTCTGCCATGAAGCCAGGCTGAGGGAGCTGGGGTTGTTCAGCCTGGAGAAGAAAAGGCTCAGGGGAGACCTAACAGTGACCTTCCTTCCAGTATCTGGAGGGGCTACAGGAAGGCTGGAGAGGGACTGTTTGCAGGGCCTGGAGTGATAGGATGAGGGGCAATGGCTTTAAATTAGAGAAGAGCAGATTTAGACTGGGTGTTAGGAACAAGTTCTGTACCATGAGGGCAGTGGAACAATGGAACAGGTTGCCCAGGGAGGTGGTTGAGGCCTCATCCCTGGAGATGTTCAAGGTGAGGCTTGAGGAGGCTCTGAGCAGCCTGATCTGGGTGAGGGTGTCCCTGCTGGCTGCAGGGGGTTGGACTGGATGAGCTTTAGAGGTCCCTTCCAACCCCTATCATTCTGTGGTGCTGTGAATTTCAATGGATCTTGACTTTGGTCTTGCTCTACCAGCTGTGAGCTCCAGGCCAGACAGGGACCACTTGACACTGGAAGCATCAGGACAGCTCCAGCCACTGGTGTCACATTTTGTTGTGCTGTTCCCAGCAATAAGGACAGATCACCAGAGACCTGACCTGCAACACCCCTGTGCAAAGCTGCCATGCCTCAGCAGCTCTCAGCAACCCAAAATCATGTTTTCAAACCCTCTGCTCTCAGGAGCTTCCCAGGTCCTCTCCATCTCCTGACCTACAGCTGCTGCAGGACCAAGATCTCACCTCAGCTACCTTGGCAGCAGCTCTGGAGCTTGACTTCTGCTGCTGTCAGGAGAAAAGCAGCATATGGGATTTTTAAAATAGAAATATGGAATTTTAACTTTGTGATACAGAATGACATCTACAAGAAAGAACACAAGCATGTCTCAAACCTTCCATGGCAAACACACTGAGCAGCACAGAGAAGGTCCCCAGGTTAGGGAAGATCAACCCCACTGAGCTTCATCTTGTGCTCCAGCAGTTTGACAGCATAACAAAACCAACAGCTCTTGAGACAAGAGATGATTTAAGATAAAGTAAACAGTTCAGGAAAAATTCTGGTTTTTTTGTGGTGGCTTTTTTTTCCTTTTGGTTTTCTTTGTTTGTTTGTTGTTTTTTTTCTTTCCATTTTAGATCTCCCAGCTACTTGGCCTCAAAGACCACCAGCAAAAGGGACTCCTGCCTGCTGCTGCTGCTGCCACCAATACAGAAGAAGGAGAAGACAGGGTGGTTTCTGTGTACATACAGAGGGGATGCAAAGAGCAACCACTTGCAAGGACAGGGAAGTGGTAGAATAAACCTCCAAATGGGCAAGGGAACTCAGAAGGTGGGCTGGAAAATAAGTTAAAAAAGATAAAATAAAAAAAAAAAATCTGCGTTTTCTTAAAAAGGAGATTATTGCAGAGATGAACACCTACAAAACATCCAGTTAAGTACAGCCTTTTGATCCCCTTCTGCCTGTCTCCTCCTTACCCACTGATGGTTTGAACAGCAAATATTTTGTTTGAATCACCAGAGGATTTCTGCCCAAATCCAATGCCTGATACTGAAATGGCTGCAGCACTGCACAGTTACATCTAGAGAAGAACAGGTGTCAAAGTTTTAAAATGATATAATATTGTCTAGTTTCTCAGTGGGGTGATGGAAATGAGACAAAGAAGAGGTAGAAAAGAGGAAGAAAATAAAAAAAGCTATGGCTACCTAAAAATGCTCTCAGCAAACAGCCTGTAGGAAGAAACAACCTCTGAGCTGATGCTGCAACCTCACTGTGACTACAACTTCTGCAGAAACCGTGTCTACATCCCTGGGAAATTTCTCTTCCAGGTGAGTCCCAGCTGCCAGCAGAGCACTTAGAAAAAAAGGAACCAAATATTTTTACATTGGAGCTTCCTTCCTCCTCCTCTGCCTGCAATCCAATAGAAACCTGTATGACATAATGTTTCTGTGCAGCTGCTCGGTTGGTGCTGAGTCCGGGCTGCCAGAGGGAGCTGAGGGGTAAAGGGAAAGAAAATGAGGTTTTTATAAAGCAAGGTTATAGAAACCTCCACTCTGAACCCTCAGCTCGTAGCGTAGCTGTTTGCAAGGGAAAAGATGCTCTGCTCTTCCCAGAGAGGGAGGCTGCAGGGGGATAACATGCCAGGGAAGAGCTGACAACAAAAGCTGAGGGAGATGGGGCGGAGGAGGAGGAGACATTTTCCATGGGCTTTCCTATGCAGCTTGTATATCAAAACAACTGAACAGAAAAAAAAAACACCCCAACCAACCAACAAAAACACCAAAACAACAACAAAAAAGCAAACAAAAAAAAACCCCAAACCCACACAAAAATACAGCAAGAGAAGTGAACGATATCATCACAGGATCTGGTCAGAGCAAAACCTACTGGCTTTTTACAAAAAGAAATATGAAAAAATGCAGAGAAACTTTTAATCCCAGTTATTAGAAGAACATTCCGCCCCTTTCAGGTTTGTACTGCTTACTTCACCTTGCTTTTGTGGGCTGAAGCCTCAGAAAGAGATGAGCAGCCATGTAAAAGCCAAGCTCAGTGCAATCAAGAACCTGGCAGAGCAACTCCCCAAGTCCAGAAAAAAAAACAACAACAACAAAAAAACCAACACCAAAACCCACAACTCTCCCACGGTGCTGTGCATCCTTAATCCTGACTGGAGACAGGGAAGAGATAACAAAACCTGCCAGCTTTAGGGGTTGTTTTTGTTTGTTTGTTTTGATGAGGTTTGAAAAATTTGTTTGCTTTTTTTGAGGGGCGTTTCTTTCCTTTGAATTTTCAGCCTCAGCCAGTGAGTTCCCCATCAAGCAGAGAGGGAGCTTCAAGGTTTTAAGTGTGGAAATATTCTTCCCACCAAGGGAGAGATAGTGAACGATGGAGAAGTAAGAGATGCTGGAGTTGTGTCTCAGCCAACGCCTGCTCTGATGAGCTCAGTTTTCCATCTCTGATGAGAGGGAAGCCCAACACCCCTGCAGGACCCTGAGGTGGGTGCTGGCAGACCAAGGGCACTGCTGCCACACACCAGAAGCCACCGAGGGAGATTCCCAGCAGCAGTTGAAGCATTCCCTGCAGGATCAACTCTGCAGCCACGAGAGGGACGTGATGGCACGGCTGCACTCAGAGAACATTTTGTCTTCACCCCCCCTCCCCTCACATCAGAGCACTAAAATCACAGAAAAAAACCCCTTATTCATCTTTAATATAGTCATCCCAGAAACCAAACTGCAGCTTCCACTGGTGTGCAGCATCTGAAACAGCCCAGCTGGATGGCTCATGCCTCCCCCTGACAGGGACAGTGATGCTGAAGCAGACAGCTGGATCACACCTGGTGACGTGGCCAGGTGAAGAGGTGGTGGCAGCAGCAGAGAAGCTGCTCCAGGATCAAGGTTTCCCTCCCTGCTGATGCCCTGGCACACAGCAGCAATGCTGGGAGGAGCACTCAGTCCAGTCTCATCTGTAGCTCTTGGGTCTGCCAGCAGAAGGTGCCACCACACCAGCACTGACCCTGCCCGAGGTTTTACCACACACAGGAACACCCAACAGCTGTTCCCTGCATGCTCCAGAAGGGAAAGTTTGAGGCTGTCAGGTATTTACAGAGGTCCTGTCCTTACAGGAGCTGCAGAAGTTTAAAGGAGAACTGCTTGGGATGGCTTGGGAAAAGGTAAGCAGCAAGGGCAAGGGAGAAGGCTGCAATGGGGAGACCTTGGAGCATCTTCCAGTGCCTGAGGGGGCTCCAGGAAAGCTGGGGAGGGACTTGGGACAAGGGCCTGGAGGGATGGGATGAGGGGGAAGGGTTTCACACTACAAGAGGGGAGATTGAGATGAGATCTGAGGGAGAAATTCTGTGGTGTGAGGGTGCTGAGCCCCTGGCCCAGGTTTCCCAGAGAAGCTGTGGCTGCCCCATCCCTGGCAGTGTCTCAGGCCAGGCTGGATGGGGCTTGGAGCAACCTGGGCTGGTGGGAGGTGTCCCTGCCCATGGCAGGGGTGGCACTGGGTGAGCTTTAAGGTCCCTTCCAACCCAAACCATTCTATGAAACTCTCCAGCAGGGGGGAAGGACCTCCAGACAAACATGGCAGCAAGTGCAGGGGCTGGGGAGGAGATGCAGGAGAGCAGCACCTCCCCCAGCAGCCCTGGGAACTCCACAGGCAGAAGTATTGAGCAGCATCCACCTGCACAACCCCCGTGGCAGGGAGGAGGGTGAGAAAAGGCATCCCCTGTCCTCCAGCCCTGGCTCTGATGGCTGTGGTGCAGGTAATCTCCTGGTTGGAAGTTATTCAAAGCAGAGTGGTTTGACAGGTGACACTTCTGGATGTGCAGTGGTGACTGAGGGGTCCCAGTGCCCTTCTCAGAAGGAGGTGCACACCAAGAAAGTCATCCCTGCAGAAAAAAACTTGAAAGGAACAGCTTAGGAGCCTCCAAATTTAGCCAGCTGCATAAAAGCAACCAGAGGGGAAAAAAACCATCCAAAGAGGTGGTTCACTCACATAAATAATCTGGTATTTAAACAGCAGTGGTGGGGAGGGTCCTGCACACCTCCTGGGGCCAAGATGTGTCTTCAGCCACTCTTCCTGAATGCCACCTCTCCTGGCCAGGGAAAGGGCACGAAGCTACACTGCCCCAGCTGCCAAGAAGAGGTGTGCTCCCCACCTCAGCCCAAAGGTTGGTTCCCTGCACTTCTGCTGGCAGGGGAAAAGCTCCTGGGAGAAATCCAAAGGTTGGGATTTTTTTTTTTTTTTAATCTAAGCCATAAAACCTGGGGGTTGCTATTGCAGCTCAGTATTTAGTTGCCTGTTTCCTAACATGCCCCTGGGTCCTTGGGTGGCAGTGGGTCACAGAGCACCTGGGGATGGTGCTTGAATCACAGAATGTTCAGGGTTGGAAGGGACCTCTGGAGATCATCCAGTCCAACCCCCCTGCCACAGCAGGATCCCCCAGGGCAGGACACACAGGAACACATCCAGGGGGGTTTGGAAAGGCTCCAGAGAAGGAGACTCCACAACCTCCCTGGGCAGCCTGGGCCAGGGCTCCCTCACCCTCACAGGCAAGAAGTTTCTCCTCATGTTGAGGTGGGACTTAGGAATAAAGGCACTGGAGTCCCAGCTAAGGGACAGGGATGAAACAAGGTTCTGGGCCCTTGGCACTGGAGCTGCTCACAGCACCATCTCTGCAGCAAGGCAACACTTCCAGCTTAGCTTTCATGGGAAAGGAGATGGGAGGGTGGACATGAGGCTTCCTCCTCATCACTTTCTCAGTACAAGCTGAGGACAGGGGGAAAAAAAAATAATAATAAAAAAAAAATTCCATCCCCCTTCCAATCAAAGCCATCTGCTGAGAAACACACTCTACTCTTTCCCCAACACACATTTCTCCCTTCCTATGGGGACAGCAGCAGGTGAGGGGGAAGGCTCCTCCATCACACGAGGGTGGAGCCCATGACATTCTGCATGGTGACACCAGCTCCAGCCCCCTTCCTGCTGCACGTGGGGCCCTGTCTCACACAGCAGCAGTGGCACCCATGGTGGCCACACAAGGAGCCTTCCCCTGACTCACCCAGTGCAGGGCTGGATTCTCCAGCAAGCCAACCAACCAGCTAGGCAAGATCACTTCAGCACAAGAATAATGAGATATTGGAAGTGGATGTATGACATGGTAGTGACAAAGCCCCAAGTCCTTCAGGTGAGGAACAGCTTTGTTTTCCTGTTGCAGGACAAGAACTCCACCCTTACTTTCACACACAGCTCCACCACATCTCATTGTCCCCAACCACACTGTGAGCAGAAAGATTTCTGTCCTGCTTTGGTACTCAGGGAAGAAGGACAGCCCTCAAGTGGAAAACTTGGCACCAAACCAAAAGGTGACCTGTGCAGTTGACTTGTATGATGAGACACACAGCTTTACTCTGAGTAAGCTGTCACACCACAGCTCCCAGCACAGGGACCAGAGCTGCTCTCCCCTGAACCTCTGGAGAAGGGAATGCTGAGAGGAAGAGAGGGAATTCGGGGGAAAGGCAGGAGTTCCAGTTCTTCTGCAAGGTCCTCTGGCTGCCAACAGGAGCAAGTGGGGCTCCAAGAACAGCACCCTGCCTCCACCACTGCAGATCTGGGGAGCAGGGAGGGAAAGCTGGAAAAAACCCCCAACACTGGAAGTCCAGAAGAACATGAATGTTCTCCCCAGAGCTCACATCTTTACCTAAATACCAGCAAGAAGCTTAATTCAGGGCCTTTTGTAACTGCCCAAAAAAAAGGCAAAAGCCCATCTCAGTTACAAACCTGGGGATGGAAGATAACATCAGAGCAGAGATCCTGCTCTGCACAGTGAGTGCTCTGCCCTGATGCTCCTGGAGAATGATACACTCAGTAACGTCAGCAGGAACCTACTGAGAAAAACAGAGGTGACAACTGGACCTCAAATCCCTCCTCAAAATGCTGTTTTTAAGTCACCAGGGATTCTGTATCCCTTGAAGCTCAGGTGCAGCAATGCTCAGGGGTACCACTCACACCTCTGGCTGCAAAGTTCCCTGTACTCAGCCCTGGTGAGGCCACACCTCGAGTCCTGTGTCCAGTTCTGGGCCCCTCAGTTCAGGAAGGAGATTGAGGTGCTGGAGCAGGTCCAAAGGAGGGCAACCAGGCTGGTGAAGGGACTGGAGCACAGATCCTATGAGGAGAGGCTGAGGGAGCTGGGGCTGTTCAGCCTGGAGAAGAGGAGGCTCAGGGGAGACCTCATCACTCTCTACAACTCCCTGAAAGGAGGTTGGAGCCAGGGGGGGGTTGGTCTCTTTTCCCAGGCAACTATCAACAAGACAAGAGGACATGGGCTTAAGTTGTGCCAGGGGAGGTTTAGGTTGGATATTAGAAAGAATTTCTTTACAGAGAGGGTGATCAGGCATTGGAATGGGCTGCCCAGGGAAGTGGTGGATTCTCCATCCCTGGAGATATTTAAAAAGAGACTGGATGTGGCACTCAGTGCCATGGGCTGGGAACCACGGGGGGAGTGGGTCAAGGGTTGGACTTGATGATCTCTGAGGTCCCTTCCAACCCAGCCAGTTCTATGATTCTATGAAAGGCCACCAGCATCCAGGGAGCAGCAAAAACCAGTACTGAGGGGGACCAGGCTCATTTCTAACAGCAGTTCAAAGAAAGGGCATTGCTGAGGCTTTGCTACACACAACAGGAGCTGCAGTGTCTAACTTTGGGCCTGCCTGACAGACTGCAAGGTGCCAAGCTATAGGACTGAGCTGAGAAGAGATGCTCTGGGCCAGGGATCCTGGACAAGGGTGGACAGAAGCAACCATGATGCTTTAAGCCAGACACAGCTCCAGCTGCACCCAATCCTTCCAGATACTGGACACAGGAAGCAGAGGCTGCATGCTGCTTGCAGCTCACAAGAGATGCTGCAGGAAAAGGGCTTCTCATCTCCTGGCTGCTTGCTGTTCACACCCCCAGATGGACATGGAGAAGACAGGAATCCCTCAAACATTTTTCTAGGGGTCAGGAGTAGCAGTGAAAACACAAAGCTCTGTTTACAGGGGTTGACTTTTAAAGCCACAGCTTCCCAGGGCTGAGAGGACAATCCCTTTCACTCTGCATTTAAAAAAAAAAACCCAAAACCAAAACAACACTGTGTCAAAACAGAAGAATTAGCTAACACTGTAAAAGCAGCAGACCCCAAGGAGACACAGCATGGGCAGGAGGGCTGTACCCCTCCCCAGCAAACATCAGGGATCTCAGCTTCACATCAAATTTCAATCACCAGATCAACACACTCCACTTCAGACTGGTAACAGCAAGTCCTGCTGCTGGGCAGATCAAACAAGGAGTAATGACACACAATATTTGACTCAAATTGAGATGTGGGGTCTGGGAGGGGATGAGGAGGAGGATAATGCACTGACAAGGAAAAGATTTACAAAGAGAGCCTCTGCATAAGCCCCCACCTTGGCAGTTTTGGGAGAGCCTGAGGCAGATGTCAGGGCAGCTATTGACAAAACCTGAGTGCCTCCACGTCAGGGCTGACCTGGCAGGGCAGAGTGAAGGCACAGTGGCAGAGGAACATGCCCTGTCAGCATGCACACCCCAACTGCACCCAACTGAGAGGGAGTCTGACTGCCAGGGAGCTCAGCAGTAGTAAATTCACCCAAAGCTACTCCAGCTGATTATCCAACCAGCAGAAGCAACAGAAGCAGAGACTATCAGAGCATGTGTTACTGTGAAAAAACACTATGTGACCTCATTCTCTAATGAGGAATGGGTTGGGCTGCCCCCAGAAGATGACGGAAGGGTCTGAAAATATTAGCTCACTGCTGTTTCTTTTCCTAGGGAAAAGACAGTGGAATTCTGTTGTTACACAACAGCAGGCAAAGGGACAAAGCTTTTATAGTGAGAGCCAGAGTCACTCTTCTTTGGGTTTTGTGCACAAATCAAAGAACCCACCCCAGGCTTACTTTGCAGCTGTACTTGCTACTCCTGCCTTGCCTGCCTCCATGCAGCAGTCAAAACCATTTTCTAACAGGAGAAAATTCCAACTTTAACACTTCACTTACACCAACAACCCCGTTATGCACTTCATCCCTTTCTACTTCACAAAGCTAACCCCAAGGAGCAGCTCTACAGCTCCCAGGTCCTTCTGAGACACAAACTCTCTTCAGGGAAGCTGGAAAGCACCAAGCATCTCCTTGAAGGCAAACCACACCAGCCCAGCCAGACACCCAAGGAGATGAATGATCCCACAGCCTTCTAGTTTCAGAATCTGCTGCTCTCATTTCACAAGCATCCCAACTTCTGACTCACCAGCTCCCTGTAAATCTCTGTGGAGCAGGTGTGTGCTTGCATCAGCTCCTACCAAGCTGGTAGTAGCTCCAAGGAGGGAGCACGCCGTCAGGAGCTGAGCCACCCTGCTCCTTTACACTTGAAATTCAGCCAGCTTCAGCAGAGAAGCCGTGAGAAGCACCCGATTCTCTCAGACTCCAGCTTTGCAGGCCAAACTAAGCACCACCTGCTCCAGCCCTGGGGTTTGGCTGCGGCGATGACGCAGGGTCCCAGCCCTTGGGGAGGTTATTGTGCAGGGAGGGAGAGGGGGTGGTGGTGGGAGGATGACAGATTGAAAACCACCCCAGGACCTGCGTCCTGCCGGGCTGTGTTACGCTTTGACTGCAGCGAGGGGATGCAGGAAATAGCACAGCGCCACTCCTTGGCTCTTAATTACGGTCTTGTGACACTGTAGTTAATGGTCTGTCATGGGCTCCATTAGAAACCTTGATGTTTGCAGGAGGCGGACCAACAGAGCTGCGTTGGCAGTAGCCAGCTACCCAGAGAGAGCAGCTCCGGGCTTGGAAATAAAGGCTCCGGTTCTTTGTTACAGACCCTCTGCCTACAGCTCACAGCCGGCATTAACCCCCGGGGAAAGCAGCTCAGCTCTCCAAGCAGGACCTGGGGAAGGGTCCGGCTGGGCTGCGGGTTTACATCAGGCACCGACCCCTCTTGCTGCCCCGAATCCTCCCGCAAGACCTTTCACCGTTTCAAGGTGCAACCGCGGCCTCTCCACCGCCAGCCCCTGGCAAACCGCGCCGTGCTCCCAGTTAGTTAATTACAA
Source organism: Florisuga fusca (assembly GCA_038090715.1). Classification (NCBI taxonomy): domain Eukaryota; kingdom Metazoa; phylum Chordata; class Aves; order Apodiformes; family Trochilidae; genus Florisuga; species Florisuga fusca. The sequence continues at coordinate 1,925,037 of JAAWXA010000038.1, forward strand.
AAGAAAAAAAAAACCAACCAACACCAAAAACCAACAAAAACACACAAACAAAAAAAACCCACCAAAAAACCAAACAAAACACCAAACCAAAAAACACAAAGAAAAAAAGCAAACCAACCCCTCCCTCCCCAGCCCTGACCCCTCGTAGAGTCCCCGCGGTCCCTCGCAGGGGGTGACAGTGCTGGGGGGGCTGCGGATGGACCCCAGCCCGGGCTGAGGCCGCGGGGGCTCCCGTCCCCCCCCCCTGCTCCCCCCTTACCATTGCTGTAGGCGTAGGGGGACTCGGAGGCCCCGTCCTGCAGGCTCTCCAGGATCTCGCCCTTGCCCACGTCGCTGTCCCCCACCAGCAGGAACTTGAGGAGGTAATCGTAGCTCTTCACCGGGCTGCCCTGGGTTCCCATCCTCCCTCTCATCGGCGAGGAGGCCCGNCTGGGGACATCCAAGTGTGGGGGAAACCAGGGGTGGGGGGAATACGGCTGTGGTGACATCCAGGGATGGGAGTATCCAGGTGGGGGGGTATCCAGGTCTGCGGGCTCCCAGATGTGGGGTAATCCAGATGTGGGGTAATCCAGATATGGGGGCATCCAGATGTGGGGTCATCCAGATGTGGGGGTATCGAGGTCTGGGGACATCCAGATGGGGGGACACCCATATCTGGGGACATCCAAGTGTGGGGGAAACCAGGGGTGGGGGGAATCCAGGGTTGGATTTGGGTCATTCATGGGGTCATTTATGGGGTCATCCAGATGTGGGACAGACATCCAGGAGTGGGGATGCACCCAGATATTGGGGAGCACCCAAGTATGAAGGAGCACCAACAAGAATTCAGTCAAGAGGAGCACAGTGAGGAATTCAAGGGTGTGACTGCTCTGCTGTGGGCAGGAGTGGCCACAGGGACCTCATCCTTCCCAGCCATGGCTCTTGCTCCTCCTCAGGCTGAAGAGTGGGTTTGTTCCTCTCCATCTCACTGCACAGCCCCCATAACCCTGGCAGGCTCACAGGAACCAGAGCAGCACCTCACAGCACCACAGGAAAAAAAAAAAAACCAACAAAAACCAGGGCTGGAGGAGCATCAGAGCATCACCTCCACCCTGGCAGGAGCTGCTAGCTTCTTCTCCCAACATCTTGATTCCAGTGTAATCAAAATCCATTTAAGTTCTAATTTAGTTTAATTAACAAAAAAAAAAAAACAAACAAACCACCACCAACAAAAAACAGACAAAAAAACCCCCCAAAAAACAAAAAAATCCATACCTGTCAGCAGAACCAATATCTCCCTGCCACAGGGCTGGGGTGGGCCCCAGGGGTTGCTCCCTGGGCTGGTGAGCTGGGCTGCTGGGTTCTCCATCAGGGCTGTGGTGGGAAGTCACCTTCACAGTGTCAGCAGTGACATTTTAAAGCAAACAGTGCATTGCTAGCAAGAGAAGGCTTCAGTTTAAGGCTTGGCAGTACACCTGAATGCAAAGAGAAAATGTGCTGCTGCTTTTTGGTCAAACTTCCTTGTCAGCTCTTATGTGTGCAGACACAAACAGATAATTAAACTGCAAACGTTTCAGGACTCTTTTACAATACTTTTATTTAAAAACTGAAAGCTTTATCAGAAGAGAAGACTCCAGGGAACCTTAGAGCTGCCTTCCAGTCCCTGAAGGGAACCTACAGGAAGGCTGGAGAGGGACTTTTCATGAGAGTGTCCAGTGATAGGACAAGGGAAATGGATTTAAACTGAAGGAGAAGAGGTTTAGACTGGATCTTAGGAAGAAGTTCCTCAGTGTGAGGGTGGTGAGACTCTGGAACAGATTGCCCAGAGAAGCTGTGGCTGCCCCCTCCCTGGAGGTGTTCAAGGCCAGGTTGGATGAGGCTTGGAGCAGCCTTGTGTAGATGAGAGGTGTCCCTGCTCATGGCAGGGGGGTTGGAGCAGATGATCTCTAAGGTCCCTTCCATCCTCAGCCATTCTGGGATTCCATGATCAGCAGGACTGACTACAACAGTCGTGAAGTTCTCATGAATTTCCCCAATGCCAGATGCTACAATAATCCTGTGGAGGTCAGACATGCAGGCAGCCCTCCTTTTGTCCCCTGGTGCCTCCCTGGGCCAGCAGCCACCCAGCACTACCACCAATCCCCCTGAGGAATGAAGGTTTACCCCCTGTTGCCTGCAGCATTCATACCCACAGGTACCCCACTCCTATTCACAACAACCAGGGAGCTGGAGCACTCCTGGTTTGAGGCCCAGATGTGGATAAAGGACTGGAGGTGATGGCACCAGGGACAGACCTTTGCAAGATGTTCCACTCCCGGTGCAAAATGATGANACCCTGCTATAAACACACAGGTTATAAAACATCACCCGTTTCAGACAGCAATAGAATTGCAAGTGTTTTGCCAAAAATAAAGGCAATGAAAATGGAACGCTGATACTG
>JAAWXA010000038.1:1936378-1974273 GCA_038090715.1 Florisuga fusca
CAGCAAATCCCCTTTTCCCTCACAAACCCCATGTAAAGAGGCAGAGGGAGAACTGTGCCAGCCCTGGGAACCAGAAAGTGGAAAAATAATAATATGGAAATGCAACATTAAAAAGAAGTCTGCAAGATTACAGCCTTTGCATGAGGGTTGGCAAAGACTGCTTGCTGCCTGCTGGGAGGAATCAGAGAAGATCGGAACCCTTTAACCACATTTTGGTAACATGGGAGGGGCTGAATTTTTAAAGGCAAGTATTTTTAAACATGATTTTTTAAACTTTCCCTTTCTTCTACACTACGTTTGAGTAATATGCTAATCTTTAGTTTTGAAGCAAAGAGGTTAAACCCATCAGTGCCTCATGGAACCAGCATTCAGCATTGCTGAGGAGGTAACTCCTGCATGGTCTGATGCTGGAATGTTCCTTCCATGTCAGCTCAAAGGGCCATATTGCAACAGCCCTTTGGGTGGCTCAAAGCCCCAGTGCTGAGGTGCCAAAGGGTATTTTGGACCTTTTATGCTTCAGCCTCCAAGCCAGGTGATCAAAACCAAGCTGAAAGATCAGCTTGTGGAGTCATGCACTGAAAACACTACATCTGGGTTGTCTGGGCTCATCAGATACTTGTTCCTTTCCAGTCCAGACCAGACTGGGGTTCTGTGTTGTACCTCTGGTGGCATGAGCTCTGCTCTTCCATTTTTGGTTCCAGTGTTCCTGTTGGCTGCATTCAGAAGGAGTTTCCTGTTCATCTGTTTGGGTCCCATTGAATACCTGCTGAGGGGTCAGTCCTGCAGCCACACCATGNTGTTCAAGGCCAGGTTGGATGAGGCTTGGAGCAGCCTTGTGTAGATGAGAGGTGTCCCTGCTCATGGCAGGGGGGTTGGAACTGGATGATCTTTGAGGTGGTTGGAGCAGATGATCTCTAAGGTCCCTTCCAACCTCAGCCATTCTGTGAGTCTATGATGAAAATGAACATGGAATCAGATGGGGACACAAAGAAGCTGAGCACTGCTGCACTGTGGAGGTAGCATCCAAACCAGGGAAACTCTCCTAAAAGTAACATGTCTCCAGTTTCAGGGAGTGTCTTTAAATGTGGCTTTAAATGACTCATATCTGAGATAATTTTAAAAGCTCCTTAATTACCAGAAAGTGCAAAGGATGAGGCACAACATGAGGCTCTCACCTGGGCCCTGAGGAACAGGGGGAGGTACTGACCCTGTGAGGGAGGCACAGGCTCCCCAGAGCTGTGTAAGGAGCTGATCTGCTGCAGTTTTCTGGCAGAGCCACCAGCCAGAGCTGGGCTGGGCAAAGCTGTGTTTGCCTGGAGCTGTGACTGGGAGCAGCAGCCCTTGGCAGAGCCAGAGCTCTCAGGGACAGTTGCTTGCTGCCAGCCTGGGAGTTGAGGCTCTGGGTTCTGCACTCCAGTTCTGGAGTCAGCTCAGGGCTCAGCTCTCCCCAAAACACTATTTACTTTTGAAAAAAAAAATGTAGAGGAGACCATATAGGCACAACTGTCCATCAACCTGGGTTGCTGAGCCTCCAGTCCTGCTGTTTCTATGCTTGACACCACCTCTGGTGTTGCAGGGAGGTGAAGGGAAGCCCACCCAAAAGGAAAGGAACAAGTATCTGATGAGCCCAGACAACCCAGATGTAGTGTTTTCAGTGCATGACTCCACAAGCTGATCTTTCAGCTTGGTTTTGATCACCTGGCTTGGAGGCTGAAGCATAAAAGGTCCAAAATACCCTTTGGCACCTCAGCACTGGGGCTTTGAGCCACCCAAAGGGCTGTTGCAATATGGCCCTTTGAGCTGACATGGAAGGAACATTCCAGCATCAGACCATGCAGGAGTTACCTCCTCAGCAATGCTAAATGCTGGTTCCCTGAGGCACTGATGGGTTCAAACTCTTTGCTTCAAAACTAAAGATTAGCATATTACTCAAACGTAGTGTAGAAGAAAGGGAAAGTTTAAAAAATCATGTTTAAAAATACTTGCCTTTAAAAATTCAGCCCCTCCCATGTTACCAAAATGTAGTTAAAGGGATCCACCAGGTGCTGGCTCCAAGATGCCTTTGGTCCCAAAACATCAGGATTTAATATTTGAATTTAACCAAGTCCTTCAAGCTCTTTTGCTGCCTTTACTCCTGCTTCTCTCCTTTGTGTTTCCAAGGGTAGATGAGCTCTCCAAGGAACAGCTTCTTACAGAGAGATGTCCAGGAATCCTTTGGATAACAGCTGTAGGTTGGCAGTCTGTATGTCTGCACCAGGCTGCTGTAGGACAGAGGGTTGATCTGGGAGGAGAAGAGGAGTAAGAGCAATGAGAAGGTGTTGCAGGGAGAGCCACAGGCAGCTGAGGAGGGAAACTGCAACTTTTACACAGCACTGACCTCTGCCAGAACATCAATACTGCTGCTCCCAAAGGGACAGAACACCTCTCTGCCTACCTGAAGCTGTTCAGCCTCCTACAACATCCTGAAAGGTGAACAGATGGAGCCTGGCAAGGGCTGTTATTGGAATAATTCTTAAAGGAGCAGACACAAGCACCAAGTTCATTACACAAGGGTGTGGAACTGGTACCTTGTTGTGTCAGGAGGTTGCAGTGGCTGGGAAAAGATGAGGCTTCCCCCCTGCCAGCAGCAGCATTTCATCAGGGTGCACTGTCACCTTAGGAGCTCTTCCAGAATGGGCCAACTCAGCTGTATCTCCTCCAGGCCTATTGCTTTGATGTGCTCAACCCTCTGCTTTCAGCTAAAGCTGGTATCACCTGATACCCACCCAGTGGAATGGAGTCCTAGCACAGCAGGATGTGTGCCACCCAGTGCCATGCACAGCTGCTCATTACCATTTAAAATTAAGTGTCTTTGCCTGCCTTCATCTCTTTTAATTTGATTTTTATCACCACCCCAAGAATGACCATGCCTGGAGTCTCTGGTTAGGAAAGTTCATGGCTTCTGCTTGTGGTCATGAAGTCATTCTATTGACCTTTTGGTAGAAGAAGGAGGCAAAAAACCACTTCAGTTGGACAAGGGGTGTCAGAAGCACATTAGACCTTGGAAAACATCAATCCAGTGAAGCATTTCAATGCAAAGAGATAGGGGAAGTCCAGAGGACTGGTCCAGTCTGGCCAAGATTTGATGAATGAAAAGGATGCAGAGCAATAGACTGTCTTTAAAAGAGCAAATAGATGATACAGAAATGGTGGCTCTCAGTACACAGACCATGAGAGATGCCAAGGAGAGGAAACCTACAGAGCTTGAGGAAGCTTGGACAGTGGGGAGAATTGGAAGGACATCCTCCTCTAGTAAAAGGGTTCAGCTATGCTGGCACCAACCAAGCAGCTGTATGAAAGGAGACTCATTCACAGCAACAAATCCAGCCACAAGGCAGGAGAGACAGCAGACAGTCATTACTTTGTCAAAAGCTCAATATTTCTTTTGTCCACTGGAGAACAACCAGTTTTCTGGGAGTTTGCCTGTACCACCAGTTTGCTTCAGCTGCTCAAGGAGAGGGGGAGGATGAACTTGTTGTGGCTACACAGAGCTCTGAGGAAGGGTGATTAAGCAAAGAGTTCATTAGAATTAATCCTGGAGACCTTTGTCAAAGTACAACATTGCTGAAGCAGAAGGAGAAAATGCCTGTATGCAAAAGCATCTTGGTGAAATTTAGGAAAAAGGCCAGGCCAGGAGCTCCCAGCAGCTGAAGGTCACCCAAGGACAGCCAGACCCAGCATGGTGTGGCTGCAGACTGACCCCTCAGCAGGTATTCAATGGGACCCAAACAGATGAACAGGAAACTCCTTCTGAATGCAGCCAACAGGAACACTGGAACCAAAAATGGAAGAGCAGAGCTCATGCCACCAGAGGTACAACACAGAACCCCAGTCTGGTCTGGACTGGAAAGGAACTTAAAGCTCACCCAGTGCCACCCCTGCCATGGGCAGAGACACCTCCCACCAGCCCAGGTTGCTCCAAGCCCCATCCAGCCTGGGCTGAGACACTGCCAGGGATGGGGCAGCCACAGCTTCTCTGGGAAACCTGGGCCAGGGGCTCAGCACCCTCACACCAAAGAATTTCTCTCTCAGATCTCATCTCAATCTCCTCTCTGCCAGTTCAAAGCCATTCCCCCTCATCCCATCACTCCCTGCCCCTGTCCCAAGTCCCTCCCCAGCTTTCCTGGAGCCCCTTCAGGCACTGGAAGGTGCTCTAAGGTCTCCCCATTGCAGCCTTCTCTTCTCCAGGCTGAACACCCCCAACTCTCTCAGCCTGGCTCCAGAGCAGAGCTGCTCCAGCACTTGGATCACCACGGTCTCCCCTGGACTGGTTCCAACAGCTCCATGTCCCTTTGTTGGAGATCCATTTGTCTGACCCATACTCCCAACAGCTGATATTTCCAACACATTCTACAGCCCAAAGACCAAGGATCAGCCACAGCATTTATGGGACATTCTGCATGGCAACCAACATCATCACATTGGCAGCTAAAAACCAAACAAAAAAACATAAAAAAACCCAACCAGAAAGCGAAAAATCAAAGAAACCTGCCCCAAAAAGAAAAATCAGCAAAACCTGAGTCATTATTTTTGCCCATTTCCACAGCTGCAGGCAAAGCAGTATGTTTGAAGTGAAAACAGGCTGGGGGAGTACAGGAACTGCTGCCATACAAGGGAGACATGCAGTGGACACTCTGCTGTTAGCTACAGGGGCTGGGAAGTTGGGACACAACGTTTCTCATTGAAAATCCCAATGGTGATACCAATTGGCAACACTTTGCATGCTGAGAAAAAACAAGAGGTGGTTTTACAGCCAGTGCCCTGCCTCAACCCTCTTAGAAATGGAAACAAACAAGCAAACCAAAAGCAGGCTTGCTGAGGAGAGTGGCAATAGGAGCCCTTTCCAGGCAGTTTCTGTAGTCCAAAGCTATAATGCACCCTGATACAATAACAGCCTTTGTTTCATAATGCAACTGTTCCCTTTTCCCTTCCTCTTTTGCTTAACCTTCTCCCAAGAAAGTGCTCTGACACCTCCAGCAGAAGGTGAATCAAACTCCTTGTGTCCTCTCATGGGGCAATCAGCTCAGAAGATTTTTCACCGCCAGAAAAATTTCTTCTGGTGCACCAAAAATAAATGATTTGAAACACCAATGAAAATACTGACCTATGTAAAACCTCCTGGAGAAAATTAGGGAGCATTTGGAATGGAAAATATCATTCCCCCCCCCCTCTGGCTGCCTGAGTCTGGACTTTGCATTCCAGTGACACTATCCTGAAAGAAAAAAAATAATCACTCAGCTGAACCAGAAAAGGAAAGTGAATGCTCAAAACCAGAATTATTGATTTCTAATCCATTACCAGCATCCCAAAGGACAGATGTCAATGTATCAGCCACCTCCAGATTAACTTATTTTGGGTGTAGTTATATCTGTGCAGCCTTACTTCCATCCAGGGTGGCTCCAGAGGCCACCAGACAGGGAAAGGACAAAGCCACTGCCACATTTCTAAAAAGGAACATCATCATGTATTGTAAATAAGATTTTTAGCATGTCACTTAAAAATAGACTTTTTAGCTTGTCCTCTCAAAGGACTCATCACAAAGTGGTGTATTCAGCAGGGATTCTGACACCAGCCCATTTTTCATCTCCACCAGCACCAGAGAGCAGAGAAGAAGTGCCTTGATGGGCTCCCTGATAATTATTACTTGAACAGAATGCCAAGACAGACATCCACTAGAGCTCTTCCACCCCTTCACATGATGGCACAGGCTATATTCTAGACAGCAAAAGGATCTTTCTGCAGTGGTCCAAGGAAAATTCATCATGCTCATAGGAGTCACTGCCTCTGCCCTCTAAGTCGTGATCTTTTTCCTCTGGAGAAGCCACCCACCTCATCTCACAAACACACTGATGACAAATCCTCAGCTCCTCTGCCTCACCTTTGCTATCTGGTTTTCTTTTTACAGAGTTTTGTGGCCACAGAGAATGGCAGATTTTGGTTCTTACATCTCTACCCTACCAAAACACAGGAACTGGGAAGGCAGCAGGCTAAGGGAATGCTGGATTTGCCTTGGAAGATCCGGGTGGAAGGGATTCCCTTCTGAACTGCTGCTGCTGGTGAGCTGGTTGTGTGCTAATCTGAGCACTGCTGAAACAGGGCAGGGGCTGCACTGGCAATAGAAAAACCAAAAGAACTGGGAAGCTGCAGTTAATTCCTTCCCACACACTCCCCCAGCATCCAAGTGTTTTTAATAAATTCTATACACTACTTGCATCCTCTCCTCCTAGGATGCAGTGAGCAAGAAAAGTGGCAAAGTGAGGAAAGGGGAATTTCACAATCACTCCTGAAAGCATAATGAGAACTTTGCTGCTTCAATCACATTGTTTCTTCTCAGACAAAAATATTTTCCTTTAGTATATCTGATGACAGAGCCTGGAAGTGTAAGGTTACAAAAGCCCAGGTCACCTTTTTCTATGCACCTTGCCAGAACAACTCAGGAGGATGACAGGAGGTCCTTCCCCCTCTTGTCTTGCCCACCCACTCATCCTGCCAGCAGCTGTGGAGAAGCAAAGGGGTTTCAGCACAAGGAAAAACCTTCTAACAAGCCCTTAACTGCCTTTCATTCTGGATGGTTTAGCCACCTCCTTTTGCTCTCAGTGCTCAGCAATTATTAAGGTGAAGCTGTGCAGTCAGAAAGCAACATGAAGCCCTAACAGCAGCAGTCACAGTGCTTCGTGTTCCTCTGATCTTTCCCATTTCATCTCACACCATTCAAGAAACTTCTCTAAATGCAGGACTTGAGCAAGGTATTAAAAAGGAAGAGAAAGCAGTGATTGCCATGGGAAACATATTTCCCTCGTTTCAGCATTTCTCAGCTGAATTTTTTTAAAGTGGGGCCCTTGAGTGAGACCTGGTTCAGAACTGCTCAGGAAGAAAGAAGGATCTTGGGGTCATTCTGAGGAGAAGCCTGCAGCAGAACCTGCCAGAGGGCACAAGTGGCTCACCTGCATAAGGAGGCGAAGAGGTTTCCCATCCTGCTGCTCGAGGACTCTGAACTTCACACCAGCTGAAAAGAAAAAAACCAAGGAAATAAATCCATGCTGGAGAAAATCCTGTGCCATTTACTGCTCAGCTCTGTTGGCTGAGCACTGACTTCCTAGGAATGGAGTCTTTAACCTTTCTTGCTTTGTGAACCCTTGCATGCTTCCAGCAGGAAGAACAGATTCTCTCTGCAGTGGTTTGAAGTGTAATTAATAATTGAATCATTAAATCACAGAATGATATGGGTTGGAAAGGACCTCTAAAGCTCATCCAGTCCAACCCCCTGCAGTCAGCAGGGACACCCTCACCCAGATCAGGCTGCTCAGAGCCTCCTCAAGCCTCACCTTGAACATCTCCAGGGACGAGGCCTCAACCACCTCCCTGGGCAACCTGTTCCATTGTTCACTGCCCTCATGGTACAGAACTTGTTCCTAACACCCAGTCTAAATCTGCTCTTCTCTAACTTAAAGCCATTGCCCCTCATCCTGTCGCTCCAGGCCCTGCAAACAGTCCCTCTCCAGCCTTCCTGTAGCCCCTCCAGATACTGGAAGGAAGGTCACTATTAGGTCTCCCCTGAGCCTTTTCTTCTCCAGGCTCAACAAATCCAGCTCCCTGCTAATTTTTGTGGCCCTCTTCTGGACCTGCTCCATCAAGTCCATGTCCTTCCTGTGTTGAGGGCTCCATTGACAAGGGGTGGGTTTGTCTCAACTCCATCCCTCTCTTTCCAGCTTGGAAACACAGTCCTATTGCAAGCACAAAGCCTATAAATCCACCATCCAGACCTGCTGAAGAAAAAGGGACTGGAAAAATCTTCCCAAAACTTCTCCCAAATTTACATCAGAAGGGGAACTCCAAGTTAAGAGCAGGCAGAGAGCCCACCTTTCATTTGTGCTCATGTGGGTACAACACATGCAAAACTCTCTCCCTCTTTCAGATGAAGGGAGGAAACTGGCTGGTCTAGAGGCATTAAAAGCATTTCAGAGCAACCACTGCCTATTCCTCTCAGAACTAACCCCATCAAACCTGCCACTTTTGTATTTTCTCTTGGATTTGCCTCATTGCCAACAGTGTAAAGGCAAATAGGACAGGTTTTGCATTCCAAGGGTGACATGGGGCATGTGAGCATTTCATACAATGTTTCAACAACGAGGCCTAGAGAGGCATTTTCCTTTGAAAGATCTGGAATTATAACCATTCCCTCTGCTGCAAACCTGCCCCAGCCAAGGCTGCCCTGACTGTTCCTTTCAACTGGTAGGAAGATGAGGCAAGAGTGATGAAATGCTCTGGCACAGACCAGAGACTCAGGGGTACAAGCAGAAATAAAACTTCATCTGTGTAAGCCCCATCCTTTCAGTATCATATATATCTCTTGCACATTTAAAAACCAAAACAGTTTCTTTTTTTTTTTTTTTTCTTCAAGCTGTGAATTAATTAAAATGAGAGTTTACTCTCAGAGGAGAATGCTCTGGTCTGTCACAGAACTCTGCTTTAAACTCTACCCCCAAATCATGAAGCCTCTTCTGTACAGGGCAGGAAGGACTCATCTGCATTGTGCTGGGTTATACTGAAATACAGGCTTCTCCAGTGGCTGAAAAAACATCTGGGTCTCAAGAAGCAAATAGCCTGGATGACAAAAAGTGTTCAATGTTATTAATTGAGTTCTGGCTATGAGGAAGCATCTCATCCATTCCAGGAACTGCTTTTCAGGCAGGCAATTTGTCAGAGAGAGAGAAAGGAGTGGGTACTGGAGTTTGAGGTACTGGGCACTCTGGAGCTTTATCCTTGGACAGTCCATCAGAGAAGGAAATGCTGGTTCTGTACACCTTTCCCTTCTACAGCTGCAAACCAACAATCTCTTAATGAGACTAATTAATTGTTTGTGAGTCTTAAACTTCTGGGAAAATACCTGCACAAAAAAGCTACAAATTTATATTAAAATGACCTAAAGACTGCTACAATGCCCAGCAGCCTGAGCAGTTCAGGTCACAGAAAAAGCAGCAAGGCTGGGTCTACTCTAGCAGAGAAGAATCCTAAATTATTCCATGACTGCCAACCAACTCCAAGGCCCAGGGTCCTGCTTTTTCTGTCCACTGGCATCATCGATGGCACAAGAGAGGTCAGGACATAGACCCATTGGTTTTATTTCACATGACAAAGTGCTGAAACAAGCTTACTCCTTGTCTGTATTCCAGTAATCATAGAGGCACCACCATGACAGGTCCTACAGAACTATGAAAAAACTTGCCCTGAAGTTTGTGATGTGAATATCTATGCACTGGGCAAGAGGGAAAGAGAATTACAGACAAAATAAACTGACCTGTTCATGACTGACCAGTATGTTGGTAACTTGTGTGTGGGCAGAGCTGGAGAGCCCTGAACCTCACTGCCACACCTTACTTCAGTCTAAATCAACACCTCAGGCAAGGTGGACAGACAGAACTCTCGCAGAGAGGACATTTGGTTTGATACATTTGCAAAAGGATTTCTGAAGTCCCAAGGGTTTCATTTGAGATGCATGGAAAGAAACTGTGGATTTTGTTAGTGGTCTGGGGATGGATTGCTCATTTCTCCTGGCCCAAGCTGCATCAATGTCATATTCTGTCAATTTAGAAGCTGAGTCAAAGAATTTGGAGGCTATGTCTGAACAGAATTGAACTTAGCCACTGCACTATATCCTTGCTGACATGAAGAGTTGGTAGAGACTTCTCTATGGTGTCTGCAAAAGCAGCTGCTGTAACATGTGCCAGAGGATGCTTTATCCAAGCTTTCAGTCTGAAATCAGGGAGGCAAAACCCAAGCAGTGAGGACACCAAGTGAGGACACTCCCTATAGTCCTTTGAGTTTGATTCAACTGCTCCATCTGTTACCACTGCAAAGACACATTTTTGTGTGCTGGGGCAGGAATAGAGGCTGCAGGAATTCTCAGAGATGCTTCTCCATCTAGCAGGCAGCATGGCAGGGCAGAGGGATGACTCTTCAAATGTTTAAAAGGAGCAAAGAAATAGCCAACAAAAAATCAGTCAGGTAATCCTCTTCCTCAGGTGGAGGCTTATTGCCCTGCAGAAGGCAGCTGGCTGAACAAAACTGAGGAGGAGGAATCCAAAACTGACAGGAATCTATGGCTTTACATCCCTCATGGCACCAAGATTTCCTTCTACCCTGTGACCTGCTGTTCTCTGGGTCAGCTTTGTTCTGCAAAGACAGGTCTGAAGGGTTAAGGAGTTTCTGCCAGGACATTCATAGGAACCAGCTGAAGGCACACATGGAAAAGCAACAGAGTTGGTAACATGGCTCAGCTCTACCTTCCCAAAATGAAGCCTGGAGCAGCTCCAGCAGACAAAACTGTTGTTGGTTGTCTTAAGCTTTCCTTGCACTTGGTGACCAGGCTTGGTTTAGATGATCAAGCTCTTACATTTTAAATTCCTGCTGCACTCTCTTTAGATGGATGGGAAATAATGCTGTAGACCTTCTTGATCTTAACCAGGCTAACCACAGTGCTGACAGTTAAACTGACTCCAAAATGACCTTTTACTCTGATGCCAACCATGGCTGATGATTACTAAAACTGCAAAAACAATGACTAGTTTTAAAATGGTGACAGATCAGTCTCAAAAGGAGAGTGATTATCTGAATTCTGCCCTGAGCTCCAAAATGAATCCAAACTCCTCAGCTCAGGATTTAGAATCATAGAATGTCAGGTTGGAAGGAACCTCAAGGATCATCTGGTCCAACTCTTCCAGGTAATAGACTTCTGTTAGTCAAATCAGCAGCTCCATTGGTTGAAAGTCACTGTAGCTCCAGCCCTTTCAAACAGCAGGCTTTGCACGTATTTTTAATAATTTTTGTAATTTGCCTTGTTTCAAAGCTCAGCCCCCTGAGGTTAACAGCTTGTTTAACTCTCAGAAGTTTTACCTGACCTGGTCAGCTAGAACTGGAATCAAAAGTTAAACTCATTTATAGGGTGCTTGTTAGGCTGTTATTTTTAGTTGCCACAGGCTTTGTAAAGCTGCTCCTGATTCTGCTTCAGCATCAAATATCTTTCCACTGACACCCTCGTCCTGCTCCTTGCACTAACTCCTGAACAGTGAGAATAACTTGAGCCTTGGGTTCTTTCCTGCCCCACCCTGCATCCTTCTATTCAGAAGCCACCCATCACAGCAAAATTAAATGCATAATGCTTGCAAGTCCTTGACCTTCTGCATGTGCAGTGCTGAAGGACTTACCTGCCAGTCTGTAGGATCTGCAGAGTCGAAGGATGATTGAATAAAGAGGCAGAGAGTCAATCAGGTCAACCAGCAAGTGGATCAGGCCTTGCACAACCACCACCAGCAAACGGAGCTGCAGAGGAAGAGTTTTATTCAGAAAAATGTTTTATTCAGCAAAAGGAGATGCAACACTGGCAAATTCCTGAGCTGATCTGCAAGCTGACGTTGCTGTGTGCTAAGCTAAAGCCTCCAAGTGTGGGTTTGATGTCTGGAAGTGCTGGGCATCCAGACCCTGGACAATCTTAGTTTAAGGATGTAACTGGAATGAAGTTCCTAGGGTTGCAGAGACTGTCACCTGCAAGGACAGGAGAGCTTTCAGTGCCCACAGTCTAAAAGGGAGAATTCAGGCTTCCATTCTGAGTAAACTCCACCACTGCAGACTTTCTCCTCTCTCTCCAACTGTTTGTTTCTCTCATGACAGTTCTCTCTCCAACAGTGAACTGAAGTAGCTTATTTCTGCCTGAAGACACCCCATGTAGAGCATCTAAGCAAGAGCAAAGCAGTCAGAAATGAGCTCCCTGCTCAGTGTTTTCTGTCCCCTGCCTGAAGCACCTCCTTTTGTCAGGCAGCGTTTATTTTTACTGCCAAGCTCCTCTGAAAAGAGAGGGCTCAAAAAAGGATGTTAAAACCATGTGATGGCCACTGTCCACAAAAAATTTTGCTCCAGGCAGGCCTTGGAAAGGACTGATCATATGGGGGAAAAAAATAAAAAGAAAAATAAAGAAGTCCAAGCCTCTGAGCAAAGCCTGGTTGAAAGCATTTAACACAGCAAGTTAGTTTCCTCAAAAAAAAAAAAAAAAAAAGAAAAAAAAAAGAAAAAAAGAAAAAAAGAAAAAAAGAAAAAGAAAAAAAAAAAGTTCTGGATCAAACTAGAGGGGCTGTGACCCCGGAATTCCCTTTGGAGACACACAAACATGTATCCTGAATTCCACTTGCTTGGCCTACGTGGGCTGTGTGAGAACCCTTCCTGGGACACCCAGACAAAATTATATCTTCTTTGGGGATAACTAGGGAAGCCTTTTTTGTTGTTGTTGTATCTCCACAGAAGACCATATATGACTATTTTCAAAGGCTGAATCTTACCAGGGTAAACACCAAATAATACAGTGCAGTTGTAGGCAGGAGGAACAGCAGAATTGTGAACAGCAACGTGCCAATAAATAACTAGGGGGAAAAAGAAACACAGTCATTAGCAGAGCAATGGCAAAATAAAATAATATAAAAGGAGACTGTGAGACAATGAGAGTTTGCAAGGCTCCTTAATGTGGTTTTTTTTAATCCCCACATGAATACTGCTACTACCTTGAGTATTTTCAGTACAGCTTCTCTCACTGGGCCTTTTTAGAAGGCTCCTTATTACAGGAGTATATTTGGAAAGATAAATAAGCTGGATCCTGACAGCATTTTTTCCTTTACAGGCAATACTCAAGATCTCCTATTTCAGACCAGCTTCCTTATGGAACAAGAGCTGTATGATCATGATGCTTGTCCACCCCCTGTCCCTGCAAGTTTTAAAGCTACTGGTCAGTTTTTTAGCAGGAGAAGGGGGAAGGGTGCAAAGAAACAGAAATTTGGTAGGGAATTTTGTAGAGAATTGAAAAACATTTTTGTTCCTCCTCGTCCTATAGGAACAAGAAGCAGGGGAAAAGCTGATAAAGTTGAGTTGATAAACACTCCCACCAGCAGCAGACTGGTCAGTCCAGCCACAGGACTTCTGCCTCTTGCTTGGTGGGAACCTGGGAGACAGGAAGAAGCTGGAGTTTACTGGGGCAGGAGGAGCAATGTTCACATGCTGAGGGAGAAAAATCCATAGGAAAGCAGGTGTCATCAGCTCCACTACCCACAGAAAAAGCTATTTTTACTCTGGGCCAGCCCAGCTGGTGTACATCTAACTAATTCCAACTGGGAGAAGTGCAGATGTGTGACTAGCAGGGATCTGACTCTTCAGGTTTCAGTCACCACTCCCAGAGCAGTGAGGCCACAGGACCACAGATCACTGACACTTCTGCAAAAAGACATCATGGCCCTGGGACATGAGGAAAGAAAATAACCCAGACAGTCCTGAAACAGCAGTGGATCAACACCCCAGCTTTACACACGTAACCAGAAATAGCTCATAACCCAACCCATCCTCTTCACAGCAGTTGTTTCTCCTCTTGTCACTCCACTGCTATTACATGACATCTCTAAAAGTCTTTTCATGTCTCCTGAATGTCTCTTCCCACCCAGGCCAATGACATGAGTCCCACTGGCCCCCAGAGCAGTAGGATGAATCCTGAAGTGCCAAACTAATTCTCCTCAGAGCACATGGGGACAGAGGCCTGATGCAAAGCATCTTGCTGGCATGGAGGATGTTACTTTTCCCTCACTAAAGAAGCAGAAAAATAGTTGTGGTGGAAGAAGCTCAAGGTTATCTGTTGCAACAGAGAGAGAGAAGACCTGGAATGACCAAATATTATTGTATTATTGTCATGATGTTTGCAACGTGGCGCAGTTCAGGCTCTGCTGAACTTCTGCAGGGCATTTCAGAAATTTAAAAAAAAAAAAAAAAAAAAAGAGCTCACAGCTTTTGGCAAAGAACTGCCTGTGCTGCTTGAGTGAGAACGTGTAGGCCAGGCTCCAGCACGGCGTGAATGAAATGGAGACTTTTAATAGAAACACTGGCACGGCTGTTACTGTGGCAACACTGCTGGGCACCACTTTTTAAATTGCCTCCCTCCCCCATATCCACTCCCAGGCTCCAGGAGCTGTGAGCATCTGCAGCACCCACACAAGCTCCCCAGGGCACCTTGCAGATGCTCAGCACTTGCCAGAATTAGGCCCCCTGAGCACACGCAGGGGAGAGGGGACACTGGAGAGTGGCGCCCAAGCATTTGGTGGAAGAGCCGTGGGTGCAAAATGTTGTGGTGTGCACTTGTCCTGGGCACCACAAAGCCTCCCGTGGCTTCTGTCTCAAGATTAGGCAAAGCAGGACAGAGGGGAGAGCAGATATTGCCTACGGGGAAGGTCCTGCAGCCCTACCTGGTCCAAGTCATAGGAGCAGGAATCCACCCGCTGCCGGAGGACGTTCCACTTCTTCCCACGGAACAAACGCCAGAGAGATGACAGCCCATAAATCTTCAAGCAGTAGAGCCTGGGCAAAGAGAAGGTGCTGTGCATCAGAGCTGTGAGTTCCCCAGCTTCAACACCAACCAGCTGTCACCATCACACCCCCGTGCCCACGGATGCTGCAGAATTCAGGGTGGCAAAAGAAATCAGCCCGAGAATGATGCGGATAAATTACTGCTCAGTGAACCCTTAGCAGGGCTGGGCTCTGGCACATGAAAATCTGGCTACAGAAGGCAGCTCTGGACCACTGGAGGGCAATGGGCATGCCATGCAAGACTCTTGATCTCTGCTCACCTTGATGAAGAGGTTGGCAGGTAGGGAGCAGTGAGTGCTGCTGGAGGGTGTCCCCTCTGAGCAGCCCCTGCAGCAAAAGTTGTTCTCTACAACTACCTGAAAGGAGACTGTAGTGAGGCTGGTGTTGGCCTTTCCTCCCCAGGGACTGGTGATAGGACAAGAGGACACAGGTTCAAGTTGCACCAGGGGAGGTTCAGATTGGACATCAGGAAAAATTTCTTCACCAAAAGAGTGGTGAAGCATTGGAACAGGCTGCCCAGGGAGTTAGTGGAGTCACCATCCCTGGGTGTGTTCAAAAAATGAGTAGATGTGGTGATTGAGGAGCTGATCTCATGGTTAAGGTGGTGTAGGACTGACAATGGGACTCGATGATCTTGAAGGCCCTTTCCAACCGTGATGATTCTATGATTCTACGAAAAGAAGCAGCAAGATTGTTCCTCTGAGCTCCCCTCTGGCTCTGCAGCTGAGATCTGCTCTGTCCTTGCTTCACACCCCATCCACAGCAGGGATGGCCAAGGTCTTTCCCTTCACACTTGAGTCCTTTTTTCCTCAGCAGCACAGAGAGGCAAGGGAGGGGACTGGAGGCCCTGCAGTTTCTTTAGGAAAAGTGAGTTTCAAACCTCCATGAGTGGGAAGAGATCAACCAAATAGCTAGTGGCAATCATTGGATTGGATCCCCTTGGAGCTACTTTCCTCCCAGAAAATGGTGAAATAAGCCTGGTGAGATAGGGGGTGGGAAACTGAGATACCTATAGAATAACACAGAGAGAGAAAGAGCCCTTGGGATAAAGAAGAGGCACAAAGAACCCCTGGCAGCAGCATCCAACATACAGAAAGGGGACATAGACCATCTGTGGTGTAGAGCAGAGCCTGAGAAAGCCTGAGCTACAAAAGCCAGGCTGGTTAACCAGCCTAGCTGGGGTGGAGACACTGCTCAGATTTCAAAGCAACATTGTGAAAGCAGAGGCAAGAGAAGAACCTGCAAGAGGAACACCAACTGCTTCAAGGAATTGGCAAGGTGCTCCCAGACTGGCAGGACAGTGGGCAGGACAGCTCCTCCAGGCTTCTGGTACACACCTGTCCCCTGACTCTGACTGAGGTGACACACTCCCCACACACCCTGACATGGCACCAAATGGGTGTTCCTGCTGCAGCACCCACTCCCCCCCATCCCTGGCTGCCTGCACACACTTGCCCACTCTTGTTTCAGCATGCCATTTGTTTCAGAAGGGGATCTCGGGCTTCACGAGCACCTGAACCAGCAAATGCTTCCAGCAGCATCAGGAACACAAGGTGCTGTGGTGGCTGCATGGCCATAGGTGACTGCAATTCCTCCTGGGCTCTCTATGGGGGCACCTGGCACAGCAGGGGCAGCTCGGGGCCAGCAGCAAGAGAAAATACAGCTGCTTCCCACTGCTAACTAAGTGCTGAGGAGGGCAGACTGGAACCCTGCAGCTCACAAGGGAAAAGCAATCCCCTGAGAAAATGCTTTCCCAGTTTCCACTCTCTGCACAACTAGGAGGAGCAAGGTCACTCCTCACAGACCAAAACAGACCTTCCAGTAACTGGAGATTTTGGGAAGAGACTCCCATTACTGAGATCTGGGGGGATGAGCAGAACCAACTCATGAATCCCATCTCAGTATTTCCAACTATTCTCTGAACTACCCCTAACTAAAATTCCACTTTTGTTTCTGCTGTTTGCAATGTAAAGCCTGGGGAGGAACAAGGCCTTGGAGAGGGACTGTTGGCAAGGGCCTGGAGTGACAGGATGAGGGGTCAGTGGCTTTAGAGAAGAGCAGATTTAGATTGGATGTTAGGAACAAGTTCTTTATCATGCAGGCAGTGGAACAATGGAACAGGTTGCCCAGGGAGGTAGTTAAGGCCTCATCCCTGGAGATGGTCAAGGTGAGGCTTGACAAGGTGTAGAATTCTGAAAAAAATATTTGTCTCAAAACAGCCACCCTGACAAAGCAGACACTGTGCTCAGGGGGAGGCCTCACTCAGAAGCCATCTGGACTCTGTTCCCTCAAGCAGAGACCCCCATTTGGGGAACCACCCTGAGAAATGGGGCCTCATCCTCACAGGAGCAGCCCCTCCTTTAGTGCCCATCCTGACAAACTGAACACTGTCCTGGCAAGGGGAGCTCTGTTTGGTGCCACCCTGATGAGCAGGACACTGTCCTTACTCGCTAAGGGACAGGGGCAGGCAAGCTGCACCCTGTGGAGGCAGAGTGACACCTTGTGTGTGCCCCAGGTAAAGCCACTGGAGAGGGCACATGCACAGAAACAAGGGTTATTGCTGTGTCATCCCATCTGGAGGGGTCCAAGTGAACACCTGTCTTGGCAAGATATGCCAAAGCCCCCCCAAAAAAGGTGGGGCCAGGAGGCATAAAAGAGGCACACTCAAAATGCTGGATGTGCACCCACCATCCAAGGACCTGAACTTCCTACCCAGATCATCACTGGATCCAAGGGTGGTGACCCCTTTTCTCTCTCTTCTTTATCTTTACCCCTCTCTCTCTCTGTGTCTCTGTTTCTAACCTTATCTCAGCACATGAGGGTAACACAGTTTCTAACTTTAAGTTTTTTTTTAAAGTTTTACTCCCCGTTGCTTTGTTAGTTGTAACCTGTTGTTTGGACAGCTTCCTTAAGTTTTGCTAGATTGTAATCCATTGCTTTGAAAGTACCATCATTTATAATTCTGCACATGCTTTATCATCTTACCCACTTTTAAGTGAAGTTGTGTTTTTATACAAACCTCCTGGGTAATAACCTTACTCCTGAGTACCACGCAGAGAATTCCCAAATTTAATCTCACCGAATGAGTTGTTAAAAGAGATGAATTAGAGAAGGAGAAGGATTGGGCCCAGCAACACTTAGGCTCCTCTCTGAAGGAGTTTAGAAAGCAAAGGGGTCCAGTCCAAATCTCCCTGAGCGACCTTATGTAGGTGAGGCTGTCCCTGCTTGCTGCAGGGGGTTAGATTGGATGAGCTTTAGAGGTCCCTTCCCACCAAAATTTATGATTCTGAATTTAGAAGATAAAAGTTTCTTTATTTATCACCTTTTCTCTCATCTCCTCAGCAGGACCAGCTGGTCTCCAGTGGTCTGTGTGATGCTGATGCCTTCCTGCAGCATGGAAGGCAGGAAGAGAACATGTTGGTGGGCACCATTTACACAGTAACCCTGACATGCCCTGTGCTCCAAAGACCTCTGTGCACCCACATGCTCCCACAGAGCCTCTGCTCAGCTCTTGGGCCATGGGGTCCTCCAGAAGGTTCAGACAGTGACACCACAATGGTATCACAGCCACACTGTAACCCCCAACCTGCCATCTGTGCTCCACAATGCAGACAAGAACTTCTGATGCAGGGCAGAGGATGGGACTCTAGGGCTTCTCCAGAAGTACAAGGGTTGCCCTTTCCTCCTCCTCTCCTCCAGTTCCCCTGAAAACCAGTGGGCAGGGTGCAACTGAAAAGAGTACCATAAATCTGAATTGAAGGGTTGGCCTGGACTGCTTTGTTTCCTCTGCCTGCCACATAGTTTTATTTTTCCAGGTCACTACCACAGTAATAAATATTTAAACACAAGAGAACTGAGAGATTGGTAGCTTGTACTGCTCTGGCCATCACTTCTACCTGAGTATAATCACACAATAAATTAATTGCTGGTGAAACCGTGACCTGAAGAGAACTACACCAGGACTGGACACTCCACAGATTAAAGACATGGCCTGAGTGGTCAGTGGCTTTTCTCTTCAAACATATCCAAGACACAGACAAGAGAGACCAACTCACCTGGCTCCATAGACATAGAAGCAGTAGATGTGGAAGGTCAGAAGTGCAATGATGTCAGAGAGGATGCAGAGAGCCACGGTCAAGCCCAGGCAAGCTGACAGACCCACATACCAGAGGATCATCTCAATGAATGGGGACATCAGGTGAATGTAGCCTAGTGGATATTGCAGAATGTTATTTTCTGACTGAGACATCCTCCTGTTGACATTCTCCAAAGACTGATTCCCCCCAACCTGGATCTTCCCTTCAGAAATCATAGCCAGGAAAATACGGAAGGAAAACTGGAAAGCTCCTTCAGATGCTGAGGGCCAACAAAACCTCTCCTTCTCCCCAGGTTTCTGACCAGCTCTGTGAGCAAGGGTAGGACACACTGAGCTTACACAGAGCAGTCACCCTGCTCCACATGTGGTTAGTTTTTTAGATGTGTCCAACTGCACACATCAACCTTCACCAGTGGTGATTCTAAATTAAAGGTGTGGAGGCACAGACTCTTTCATCATTCACATGGAGCACAATCATAGAAACAAGACCATACTTGACTGATGAGCAGAATAAATCAGTACAATCCCCATCATTGTTCAGCATGGAGAAAACTCCAGGGGAGCTTAGAGCTGCCTTCCAGTCCCTGAAGGGAACCTACAGGAAGGCTGGAGAGGGACTTTTCATGAGAGTGTCCAGTGACAGGACAAGGGAAATGGATTTAAACTGAAGGAGAAGAGGTTTAGACTGGATCTTAGGAAGAAGTTCTTCAGTGTGAGGGTGGTGAGACTCTGGAACAGATTGCCCAGAGAAGCTGTGGCTGCCCCCTCCCTGGAGGTGTTCAAGGCCAGGTTGGATGAGGCTTGGAGCAGCCTTGTGTAGATGAGAGGTGTCCCTGCTCATGGCAGGGAGGTTGGAGCAGATGATCTCTAAGGTCCCTTCCAACCAAATCCACTCTATGATCATGACCATACTCCTTCATCAAGACACTTATCAAGGACAGAAGGGCTGTGTTATTTCAAGGAGGGACTGGAAATAATAAAATGGCTAAGCTGAAGCCAGTGATAGGACAGGGCTGGGATTTGCATCCCAAGAGGACAGTTCTCATCCTTATCCCATCAGCTGCTCATTACATGGCAAAGACTACAAAAGCCTACCCAGGACCTCCAGCCTTCCCTTGGCCACTCAGCACTAATGGCCCCAAGAGCCCTGTTGGGATCTGCACTTTTTGCAAAGCATCAACAGAAGCTCTTTATTTAATATGCATGACTTCCTTGTGTGGGAATCCATCTTTGGCTTGAGCTCCCACAGCAGGAAGACTTGCAGACAAGTTTGTACTTGCAGTAGTGCATTTTGATTCATTATTCACCTCTAGGCAAACATGAAACACTCAGGAGGGAAGAGATGAAAAGGGGGGGGGACTGAAAAGTTAAACAATTGCACTTACTAATCCAAAGATGGATGTGGTAAAGGAAGAAACGGCCCAAAACCTGATCCAAAGCTCGGTTCATTTTCAGTCCAGCTGGTGCTCCCATCAGCCACTGGAGCAGGTTCTGGAGCTCTTCAGCTACATGCTACAAACACAGGGAAGCAAGGAGATAAAAGACACTGAGCAGATCCACTGCTGCCCCTCCCCAGGAATTGCGACCACACCCCTCAAACCAATAGAAAAAAAAAAAAAATCCAAATTACAACTTTACAGACAATTAATTAAATCAGAAATGCACCTTTGTGGACTCTTTACTGAACGCAAAGCTAGTGTCAGAGAGGAAACTGAACTGCTGAAATGGTCTCAGTAGTGGGACAAAGAACCTGGTGTTGGTTTATGGCCACCTCTGGTAGCTTGCCCAGTCTGATTTCTTGGTGTAATGAGGGTTCTTGAAATAGATGGCAACTGCTGAGCACAAATCCATTTCTTTGGAGAGTCAAGTGAAAAGTCAGAACTGGCAAGTAATCTGTGGGGAAGGCTGCCAGGATTTTAAAATGGAGAAGGTGGCAGTGCACACAGTGCAAAAAGAAAGTGAATTTTTCCAAATAAATAACCTGTGTGTTTATAGCAGGGTAGAAAACATCATTATGTAAATGTATTTCATACATAAAAAAACTTTCTTAATATTCTGTGGTGTACAAGGCAAGATTAATCATGCCTTCCATGGCATGTACCTCTTGTCCACCACTACTGTGTCTTTCTGCAGGTTCCATGGAGAGATACTCATGGCATCCCAATAAAAAAGAAGCCCTTGGAATGGTTGAGAAAAAGGCTTGATGGTGCTCATGGCCAAATCACTGAGGGCTTTGACTCACAATTTTTGGTGACTTAATCCAGACTGATGTTATTTATTAGTTTTCCCTCTTCACCCCACCACCCTTGCAGCTGACAGGGCAGAAGATGGGCTGGATCTCTCTGCTCCTTGGTGGCTCACACCTGACCAACTTACCTAAGATGAAACCAGCCCTGAAGTTCATTTACCAGGCTGGGAACTGAGGTCGCTGAGAGTAGTGACCTCCAGCTAACAGAGGTGGAACATACCTGGGAGAAGTGACCTCCTACCCTGTCCTGTATGAGGAGAGATGGAGTAAAAGACTCCTAACTCTGAAAATCCCACTCTGAGGCACATCCACTCAAGGGATCTGCACTGCAAATTGTCCACGTGTAGAAGAATGGAGACCTAAAGCCACCTAAGGCTGATGCACTGCAGCCTACTTTCCCCACCATTCACATGGATAATTCCCCTAAGGGGAAATTATTTCCAAGGAATGATTCCCTTTTATTATTAACCAACAGGATCCTGGCAAAATGAGTTTCTAAACATTTGCTTTTAGTGTAGTGGCAAAATTAAGGGCTCCATCTTCAACTTCTCCATAAGAATTGCCTTTTTATATCACCCATTTTCCCTCTCTCTCCCTGCAAGTCAGAACTGATTTGAACCCCCTGTGGCTGAGAAGTGTTAGTTGCTTTATATATAGGCTGGTTTTAATATTTAAAGTGTTGGACTGGTAACTTAGAAAAAGCATTTGGGGATTTTAATGAAATATTTAAATGCTTGAAAGCAGTCCTTCAGCAAGGCTGGTTGGCAGCTCTGAATCCTTCTGCAGGCTGCCAGTCCCAGAGGTGCTACTGAAGGCAGAGAGAGGCATTTAGCTCTGGGAAGGTGCTCACTGCTGCTTAGCTGGGAGAGGCATTTCAAAACCTAACCTTGCAGGTTGTTTTCCAGCCAGGTATTTTAGGATTGATCAATGGGAAGCAGAAAAAAGGTGAGTGGGAGGCCAGTTCTCCTGTTGCAGTGATGAATATTGAATGTGGCCAGTATTGATAAATAAGACAAGGTGGATTGGGAGTGTTTCAGGAAGGGGTGTAGGGACATTGCCAAACTGGAGACTGAAGCCAGCAGGGTTCAGATGAGATATTTGTGGAAATATTTGCTTTACTGTCACCCCCCTCATTCCAGGCTGCACCTGCAGAGGGTCTCACACTGATGTGACACGGATAGAGAAGGACACCCAGAGCACAGTGGGTGGGCACTGGGAAGCACAGTGGGTGGGCACTGGGAAGCACAGTGCAAACTTCCTGAGCAGAGCATCTAGGACAAGCCAGAGCAGAGACAAGTCTGGTGCAGGCATCAGGGGCTCAAAGTTGACTATTTTGTGAATGAACACCTGAGATTATTTTCCAAGTAGTGTCCTCTCTACTGACTTTGTTTATGGATTAGGAGAAAAGGACTGAATAGGAACTTAAATCCAAATTTCTGTAAGCTCCAATACCATTTTTGGAAGCATGACCCATGATAAATTAACTGTTTCAAGGAGATTAAAGCTTAAGAAAAAAGGACATCGGCAAGGATGGAAGAGGTGAAAGAAGGGGGAAAAAAAAAAGATGGTTTATATGCTGTTCTTATTTTAAAAACAGACAAATGCAGAACTTTGCATAAGGTATTTTTTAAAGCAAGGTTTGTCTTGTGGAAGGCAAACCAAGACAACCATTGGCAAGCCTGGTGGGATCAAGAGGAATGAGGAAGGTACAAATTGTGAGGGCACCCACAGAGAAGAGATTATTCACATTTTCCATTCTTGGCTTTGAAAGCCTGCTCCACAAATCTGTCCTTGCACACAGCTACTCGTCAGTGACTCCCTAGGTGTCTCTGAATCACATCTGCCTCACAGCACAAAAGCAACTTGTTATTGCAGTCAGCACGAGGCAGCTCATCAGGCTGTGAGAGTGGGAGCTGTAGGGAGGGATGTCTTGTGCACCACCAACAATTGCTGGCTGAGTGTTGATTTGAGAACCATTGTATCAGGGGATGACAAGGGATGGCCAAGGAACAGGGCTTGATCCTCACCTCAGCAGGCTGAGCATGTCACCCTGGTAGTTGTTGGGAGCCAAAATAACCCACCTGCATCTGCTCCCTTCCTGAGAGATGTTGGGTGGGTGGGGGAAAAAAAAAAAAGAAAGAAAGAAAAAAAAAAAGCAAAAGCAAAAAAAAGGCAAAAAAAAAAGCAAAAAAAAAAAAAGCCCTGTATCCAGTCCCTGCAGAGCTCCAATTTTGTCAATGTTAAAATCAATCAATCAAACCTATAAGTTTATATGTTATATAAGGTTAGTTTGACAATACTAAAATCAACCAAATAAACTAGGTTAAACTAAGGCTACGTACAGAACATTTTAATACATAAATATCTCATTATAATCTACCTCATGTTCTGTTTATTGACAGATGCAGAGCTGTAAGGTCAATGCCATCATCAGATCTGGGGCACGGAGCCAAAGCAGAAGAGCAAGGAACACAAGAGAAGGAAAAACAATTCCTTCTGCACATGGGAAAGTTTGAGTTACTGCACTTGGCAACACGTAAGCACTTGAGAAAGCCCAAGTGATGGGAATAATGTGGACCAGATGGACACTCAGCAGCAACAAGGAAAGCTCCTGCTGAATGGCTACGGGGAGATTTTGCTGTCATACTGGAAAAGAAGTGGTGCTGGCTTGCACACCACATGCTGAAGTCATTGGTGTATTTTGGGATCACTCAGATCTGCATTTTTTAAGGCCTGCACATAAAGCACATAAATCAATGCCCACTGAAGGGAGTAAAAGGGCTCCAAATGCTTTTAAGTCCAAAAGCTAACACACTTGAAAGCAGAAAGTAAAGCTGAAAAGTAAGAAGAGCTGCAAGTGGCCTGAAGTGATAAGCTTGGAGAGACAGAAGAAAGGCACCGACTGGCTGCCAGGCCACCCAGAGGAGGAGGAGCCAACACTGCCAGGAAAGGTGGTCAGCAGCCCCTGGTGACAGCAAGGTGAGGAAGTCTGCACATGCAGGAGACAGGGTGATGCCTAAGTTGAGTGACAGTTGAGCTAAATTACTGAAAAAGGAACAAGGGAGCAACTCTGATGAGCAAGCTTATCAGGACAGGTGCTGGGACTGGGTACACCTTGAGCATGGAGAGCATCCATCTGCCAAAGACACCACGCAGATGGAACCCCTCCTGGAGCCACCTGTGCAATCAGGAATGAAGCCAAAAGCCACTTCCTTGCAAACTTGTTAAGGAAAAGAGATTTCTGAGAGCTGGGCACTTGCAGAAATCCCATAGGGAGAACTCTAGAGAACTTACAACTTCTTCAGCTGAAATATCCGAAAGGGAAAAGACTTAGAAAAGTATTTCTAGAAATACTTCTTTGAAAAATATTGCATACCTCAGATACAAGAGCAAGTCTACTGCAAGAATTGTGATCCTTTCTAACCCACCCCTGCTGCTGAATAGTGTCTGAGGCAATCCTTAAAACATGCAATCCTTAGAAGTTTGACTATGAAAATGGTAATAGTCATCATCCATGGCCATGCTGGACACTCCATACACATGTTCTGAAAGCACAGGATGTACCAGAATGCTCAGAGACCAATGGCTTGTAACAGTTAAAAGGCTACACACCAGCCAAGCATCAAGGAAAACAGGAGGTCTTCCCAAGAAAGTCAGGATAAGTGGGGAAAAAAAATTGCTGCTGGAATTCTCTCGTCAGAATAAAACCCCCTCCAATCAAGAAAGTAGAGGACAAGCAGAGGGAGGATGTTCTCCAGATGCTACAAAGAAACCAATGGAAAGATCCACCTTCTCTCCCAGAAATAGAGAGAGTGGGCAGAGAAAGGATCAGGCTGTGCAGCTGCATGGCAACGCTCAGCAGTGGCTGCACATGTACTCCCCAGACACAGAAACTCTGAAAATGGAACTGAGTACACATCAGTGGGTTGGTCTCCAGCCTCTGCAGTGCACCATGTGCTCCTTACTGCCACTGAGCAGATACACCCCAAAGGAGCCACCAGAAAAGCAGGATACTATTGTCACACTTGTTCTTCATGAATTTAGGCTGATCCTGTGGGATCTTACTGGACAAGAGGATTTTATGTTTGAGAAACATCACAGGACACAGCAAGTGTTCCTGGTTTACCACCTGCACACCAGAGTTCTTAGCCAGGATTTCAAGTGTTTGTACCCTGCCTAGCTAATGCCTTTGGATTTCCCCATGAAATTCCTCTTCACAAGCACAGCTGCACTGCTTATCCAGTTTGACTTTGCAGCAGTTTATCAGATTAAACCCAGGTTACACCTTTTTAATTTTTTTTTTCACTAAAGACCCCATAGAGCAACAACCTGAGGCTGCTGCCTGTTGACTCCAGAACAAACTATCCTGGCTGGATAACTGCTCAACCTGCAGAGCTCTGTCCAAGCTACAGCTGTGACTTTAGGAACTGGAGCAGCCCTCCAGAAAACACACAATTACTATTCACTGCACATGCAAAGCAGAGCTGGGCTCCTCTTGAGCAGCCCCAGCAGGCTGGATTTGAAGATTCTGCAGTTCTTGAGGAACTGAGGACTTCAGACAGGACCCTCTGCAATCCTGTGGGGAAGGCACTGCCTCCTTACAACCATCCCAGGCATCAAGAACTGGTCAGTACTCACAGCAGGTGGAAGGCAAACAGCTCTGGTCAGACTTACATCAGCTGCAGGGATGAGAGTGTCAGCAAGGTGGCCAATTCGGTTCTTTCTGTACAGCCAGGACATCAGCAGTATCCCCAGGGCCACATCAATCAGCAGAGAGACAAAGATATTGGCTTTCCTGCAGGCAGGATGAAGAGAAACAAGTGTTACAGGAAGAGGAAGGACAACGTTTCATGTTTCAATGACAACCCTCAGCTTCTGTCATTCTTTAATGTTGCAG
This sequence comes from Florisuga fusca, assembly GCA_038090715.1. Classification (NCBI taxonomy): domain Eukaryota; kingdom Metazoa; phylum Chordata; class Aves; order Apodiformes; family Trochilidae; genus Florisuga; species Florisuga fusca. Next base: position 1,962,047 of record JAAWXA010000038.1, read on the forward strand.
GGACAGGGGGACAATTCACTGAAGAGGCAAAAAGACTTTCAGGGGTGTGCTGCTACTTTTGTGGCCAAACATTGAGCTACTCAGAGCCTGCCACACCACCTTGCCCAGGAAGGGGAGTGAAGAGAGGGATTGAAGATACAAAGAGGAACAGTAGACAAGGATGCATGGAGGTACTCAGGGGGCATTGATCAATGCTAGAAGCACCAGCCCTTGGAGCACCCACACTGAGATCAGAGGGTTTTCTAAGAGGCAAACTTGAGTTGAACCACTTTTGATGTAAAAAAAGAGTCTTTTTGGGTACACAGACACACCCAGAAGGGCTGCTGAGCTGCCCCCTCACTGCTAAAGTTTCTGAATTAAGTTCCACGATGTGAGTTATTCAGGAAATCAGACTAAACAATCACAGCTACTTTTGGTCTTCAAATCTGCTGATCTGTTTCAAGTGTTCCCTGGGAGTCTGTTCCTGCAGGATCAGAGAACCACAGAGAACACAACTCCCTGTGTAATGGCCACAGGGCACTCAATATCTGTCTCAGATCTCTGCCTCTCCCTGTCCCACTCACTGTGCTGCACGTTTGCTCTTTCTATTCCACTGACTTTGTTGCTGCTTGTTGGAGTCTCTGCTCTGCAGTAGCTGTCAGGAAGATTCCCCAAAAGAGGGGGTGAAAAAGGGGAGCAGGCAGACCATCTTGCCCTTATGGAAAATGCTGCAGAGCATGGATTGCAAGAGCAGCAATGAGCTGGTGGGAGTACTGACAGCAAAGCACTCCACACAGGAGTGCAGGACAAGCTTTCCATGGGCAATATTCTGTGTGCATTCCCCAGGCTAGGGAAAATACATATTATTTCTGGAAAAAAGCATAATTAATAAGACCAGATTGCAGAGTCAAAATCTGCAAACTAGCAGGGAATAGAGCAGGGAAGGCAACAGGGCATGGTGCAGTGAGGAGGCTGTGGTGCTGTGCAGACACAGGATCCATGGTTTGGTTCCCCAGAGGACACAGTGCTAGAGCCAAGGTGTGTGTGGCTTTATGTGTACTCCATACCTCATCAGTTGAGTCTGGTTTTGAGCCTTCTTGTTGCTGCTGATGACCTGGAGGTGCTGCAGGCGATGACCCAGCTGCTCACAGGTTGAGAGTTTGCTCCACAAGAAAGATGAAGGCCAAAACTTCAGCACCCTGCAGAAACACCCCAGGAATGTCCCCCTTTGCTTCTGCCACAGAGCAAGTTGCATAGTGTGCCAGCTCCATGCAAAACACCAGTGCAAAGTTAAGGTTGTGCAACCAGAGATGGTGTCAACATATTATCATGAAAGAATATGAGATGTTATCTGTCCTCTTAAAGGCTAACAGAACTCAGGCAGCCTTTCCAGGTTAAGGCATCTAAAAGAGACAACCCATCCTCTCATTTTCACTCCATAAATCCAAGTGTCTCCCTCTTCTTAGGAAGCCAGAACACAACCCTGATTCCACTTTGGTTTTTGGGGTACATCACTGGAATTGCACATTGCTCTGAGCCTCCAGCAGGCTGGGATCAGGGCAGTTGTGTGCAGAACACAACAACATGGTGAAACTGCTCCACAAACCCCCTGCTGTGAACACAAGTCTCTGTCTAGTGTGAGCCTGGTATAACTGCTGGGTTCTCCCTGCAGTTTCTGTCCCTTCTCTCCTCTTTTCTTTTTCCTTTTTTATTTTTTAATTATTATTATTATTTATTATTATTATTTTTATTTCATTTTATTTTTATTACCTCCAAATTCCTTTCTCAGGGTCTCTATTTCTGTCTCCTTTTCCAAGAGTGACCAGCAGTGTGTGGACAATGTGACATTTAGCAGTTAATTAGCTTTCAAGTTTAACATCCACATTAGGCTTGTAGGAGAGAAAATATTCAGAGTTCTTTCTGTATGACTCAGAAGAACAGTACTAAACGATGGTCAATAATTTTGGGGAGTTATTTTCATGACCATGCAGCCTCTAAAGAGAGGAATGATGGTGATTTGTGTAGTCTCAAAGTGCACAGCAGTGGTACTGCAACACCAAGCACTGTGTTTGTTGTGGGGAATAAAATCTGACGTGGACATAATCTGGATCCCTTCTTTCCCATGCCTTGTTCCACTATTCTCAGTGTTTCCCTGTTTCTCATTCCAGGCCCAGGAAGCTAAATTAACTTTTAGTCATCTATTCTCTCTTACAGCACGGGCCTGTTCCTTCAGTTCATGTTCATTCCAAACTCTAAAATTATTCCTGGTATCCTGCTTTGCTTTTGAAGCTGTACAGCTGTTTGGATCATTACTGAGTGTGCTTCTGGAGGACCTCAGCCTGTGGGCCAGCAGCAGAGTGGCTCCAGGGCTGGCCAGGACACTGTGCAAGATGGGCAGAGTGGGGCTCCAGCTGCTATTTATACACAAAGGGCAAGGGTATGGCTTTGGAAAATCCTGCTTGTTATCCCAATCCTCCTGAGCCCTTTCAACCATCCCCCATGCAAGGTCTGCCTGCTGAAAAACCAGAGTGCTGAAGTTCTCCCTCCTCCCCATTCACATTTCAGACACGTTGGGTTTGAAGCACACACAGTGCACTGTGAATCACTCTTCATTTGAGGCCTGAGTTACTCAGCTCTTCATTACAGCCTCCCACCTTTGAGACAAACACATGCACTGTTCTCTCCAGCTGACTTGTCAGGAGGTGAGATCTAAAGCAGCAAAGGAGAGAGGGTTGTGCAGGGGAGGCAGAGACTGGGGGACTGCACTGGCCACTGATCTCCAAGACCTGGGTTTGCAGATTCATCCAGGCACAAGTGCAGATGAGTTTTCTCTTCTGATTATGCCCTAGCACAGTGGTTACAAATTCTGCTGTGGCAAACCTTTGCTAGAGCAGAAAATTGCACTTGAAATGCAAAGGAAGAGACACACTTTACCTGTGTGGCTATGTACAGAGAACTGAAGGTGAAAAATGCCTGGTCAGCCCAAGAGCTGCCAGAGCATCACAGTTCAAGCAGAAAGCAACAGCTCCAGGGCCCTGGGCTGAACACTCATGGGGCTGACAGTGTCCCCATCCTCTCCCAGCACCACGTGTCTCTTACCATCCATTGCTGCTCCGTAACTCCTCACACTGGAGGCAGCTTGTGGGTCACCCAGCAGACACCCCCAGTCAAAGGAAAGGACACCCTGTGGCTCTCAGATCTCTGAGGAGCATCCTGCACATGTAAGAGTGATTTCCAAAGCAGCCTCACCCCCAGGAGCACCCCAACAGGTAAACACATCTCCTCAATTGAACAGGATGGGTCCAAAGACACATCAGAGGCCTGTGCTTGTCTGGGCTACCACTGGTTCTATTTTCACTTCACATCAAGAGGAAAACCTCCAGTCCACTGATGTACTTCCTTGGAAAAGTAAATACCTACACATACTTATTTAAATAAAAATACAAACACACTGCAAAAAGCTCAGTGTAACAGTTGTAAGATGTGATATGGTAACACTCACCCCCAGGAGTGCTGAGGGAGAAAGGCAGAAATATTTCTTGCCTGGTCTCCTACCCCTCTGCATCCCAGCTAGGCATTGCCATAAATGCTTCCACTTGTTTACTACACAGTGCACAGACCATTTTCAAAAGTGCAATGGAAACCCAACTAAATTATAAAACCAAGCAGACACACAAACAAAAAAATCCTGATGTTGTTTCATTGCATTATTTAAGCAGCAGGAGGCCTTTGGGGTATTCCCAAAACACAAGGAATTTCAGCAATGCATTAACAGAGCCTGCATGACTAAATCTTGATTTTCCAATTAATTTTTTTTTCCTGAGAGTGAGAGCAGAGTTTTCCAATATCAGATGAAAAACAATCTTTCCCAATCTGGCTCACATGCAAATATTAAAGCTCCACTAAGCAGAACCTCTGGGTGTCTTCATGCTCCTTATCAGAACCTGCAAGCAGGGTGCCTCCCTTGAGGAATCAGAGGCCATGCTGTTTGTGAAAGCCCTTCTTTAAAAGGAGCACACCGAATTTCTTGGCTCAACACTAAATCATCCTGCTGAGCCCCAGCAGCACAGGGAAACCTGGCACAGAGGTCCCTCTGGAGGGAGATTTGCAGTGGCCACCCCTTAGCACAAGGTGGTGCTGAAGAAATGCCTTAACGCAAGATGGAGAGGACTTGGGAGGCTCAGAGGGGAGATGTCAGCGCTCCTGCCTGAGCTTCCTAAAGCTGCTGCCCCAGAAAAAAAAACAAAAAACCAAACCCAAACCCATCAGAGGCATGTCCACCAAAGCCACAGGCCTCCACTTGTCCTTGGAGGACATCACTTGTCAAAGGTGACTATCCCTTAACCACAAAAACCTGGGAAAGAAGGAAGGAAGTCTGCTGACCAGAAGCAGCAAAAACCTGGTAGATCATATTTTATGGGACCTTCCTGTCCCAGCACGGGGAGGAGGGGATTGGAAGGACAGGTGACACCTTGAACCCTCCCTGCCTTGTGTCTGTTGGCACAAAGGAGGCCATGCCACCCAGCCTGTGCTAAACTGAACCCAATCACATGGAATGACTGAGAAGGTCAAGCAGGAGGTGTGTTACAAAGCCAGGCACTCATCTTTATTCTCCAAGACCAGTGGTTTAACACACCTATAAGATAAGTAAACATAAAGCTGATGCTACAGGTGGCTAAAAGTAGAAGAAAACCTGTATCTACCTCCCAAGGTTAAGAACAAGCTGAAGCCAGGTTTATACATTCTGCCTGCTGGTTCAAAACATCCACAGTGGGCTCAGGAAAAGCTGCAATCAGATAAGCTCCTGCTGAGCTGGGAAGCAGCTGTCTGTGCCCACCCTGCCAGGCTGAGCTTGAGCTCCCCAAGTTGTGGCTCTCTGGAGATCAAGGCTTGGGCTTAACCTGATCCTAAGCCTGGTCTGAGTCCTAGCACCAATGAAGATGAGCAAGCCTGACCTTGAGACCCAGTGCTGAGGCAGAAATGGATCATCCTGTTGGTTAGTAGCCACACACAGTCCATGGACAGACAGAAAAAAGACCCTCAAGAGGTGACTTAAAGTCTTCAACCCACCCACAAAGTTGTGACTTGGGTCACAACCATTAACTTACTGACTTAACAACCATTAATGCAGAGTCAGCAGGCCCAGGAACCACTGGACCCTGATTATATCAGGTTTGGGTTTGACCCTAAATGGCTTTCAGCAGGGCAGCCCAAACCTGGAGAGCTTTCCTTTTGTGTACCAAAAATGTGCAACCCAACTGTTCAGACAAACCTTTGAAGTTTCAGTGTAATTTCTCAACAGTATTGTAACTCTGGAAACCTGTTAAAAAAAGTCTCCATTCCCCATGCCCTCAGGCCATAATTGAGAAGATTTATCCATGAATACAGCAGTAGCTGTTATCCAAATTTCATCAGTCAAAACGTCCCCTGGCAGCTCAGAACCTGAGCTCCACTCCCCTCTCTGGCTCAGCCAGTCTAGGCAGACTGACCAGATGTGTTCTTGTGCTTTATATGCAGAAGTTTCTCCAGGCAGTGGCTTCTCCCCTTCAAATCTGCTCAGAGCTCCTCTTTACTACAAGCACACAAGACATTTGAAACATCCTATTCCATTTTATGGTTGTGACAATGGGATTTTGCCATGGGTTTGTGTAGGCCAGTGTTCCTTGGCATTATGTCTGAGCAAGCCTTTAGCCTCATGTTTTCAGTGAAGCTCCCCAGGCTCTGCAGGAGTCTGTTTGCAACAGAAGGTGCACCCAGGAGTTTCTCTGCCTTTTATTGCCCACAGAACCTGACAGAGTGCTTTATACTGGGTTGGTCCATGGATGTGGTAGGATTGGTGTAAGCAGCAAGCCCTTTCCTCCACCTTTCTTACAACAAAGCCTCTTTGGCTGTCCTTTGACTGGCTGTCCCTCCCTGCAGCACACCTCTGTGGCCTGCCCCTTCCAGCCACAAAATATCCCTCAGTCTGACCCACAGTCTGCTGGGCTGTGACTGCTGCAGCTGGGTCCACCTGGCAAGGTCCTCTTCTCAGAGAAGCTCCTCAGGAGATAAATTGACCTGTCAGCCAGAGCCCTGCTCCACCTTCCCTACCTATTCTGTCACCTGCTGTACCATCCAAAGGCCCTTTTACATATTGGTGAGCTCAGAGATGAGAAGATACCCAAGAGGTACTTGAGGTCCATAAAACCACCAGTGGTACCAGGAGATATGATGTGACTGGTGCAGGTTAAGGAAAACATTTTGTATCAACTGTATTTCTCACTGGGGATGAGCAGGAACCCTACAAATGCCTCCACATGAACTACATGACCCTGCAAAACCCAAGCTGGCCAACGTGGCATCACTTACCTGCTCCTGCAGAGCCCAGAGATCGGGGAAAGCAGGAAGGTGAGCAGCATGCAGGCAGGCACAGAGGCTTGCTTCAGCAGCTCCATGATGATACTGGCCTCCACACCATCTGACTGCCAGTGGGTCAGCTTGATGGGCCCATCATCATACCTGTCAGTCATGAACAGTATCTTACTCCTGGCAACTGTGTCAAAGATGGCAGAGAGCTTTGAAGCATCCTTTGCCTCCTCTTCAGTGGAGGTGTCCAAAGGGGGATGGAGATGGGAAAGCATGACTTGGCGCTGGTCATAGTATACTAAGATGATTTCTTCCTTCTTAGGGTTGTCAGAGTGTTTCTGCAGGGTAGAACAGCTCCAGAATTTGCTGTCTCCTTCTTTGCTGATCTGAATCCATGGCTCATGGGGGAATATTGTCCCCAGGTCCTTCAAGAACTCGCTCAGACTTTCTTCTTTCTCCTCTTTGCTGTTGCTCCAAGAGCCAAGCACAGAAACGTTGACTTTAGTCACCTGAAAAACTTCACTGAGATAGTGCTTCACCTGGGCAGGAATAAATGGGAAATGGACCACAGCAAGGATAACAGCAGAGTTCTGTTCTGAGATCCATCGGCCGATCAAAATGCCGCTTTCTGCTGAGGAGCAGCACGATGGAAAGAAGACTTTAAGTACCATGGCACCAGTCCTGGAAGAATGGTATGCCTGCAAATAAACACAGGAATAAAACTTGAGAATTGTGATTAAACACAAGGAGAGTTTGAGCTGACCAAAGTCACTGGTGAGGAGGCCCAGTCAAGTTCTACAATACTAAATCCACCCACGTGAATAATGACACTCGACAGATAAACACACATCAGGAGTATTTGGAGGTTCCTGATAATCTGCAGCCTTTGACATGAGGGATGGTGAGCCTGGAGCTTCTCAGCAAAGCTCTTCTCCCAGTCCTGGAGCAGCCTTTCATGATGGTACACTGATAAGCACAGCCTGTCAGACCAGCCAAGATCAGCAATCCATCCTGCCCTGTGTCTGACATGGGATGTGCTGGAGCACTGCCTAGAGAAGGGACTGCACAGCAGCACACTGTGATGCCTCTGGGGAATATTTCCTCCTATTACCAACAATCAGATACTGGCTTATGCTAGAAAACCACAGAATTTCAGAAGCTCCTTTATCATCCAGGAACCCACACCTGTGCTCTCCAACAAACTACCTGAGCAACCTTGGTGAGATCACTGAACTCCTCATCACCCTTCATCTGGGAACAGAGGCAGTAATTTTGTCAAAAAGGACTACAGTGATTTGGAGTTTATGTAGTGGTTTTAATTATTAGAATGGAATCACTGAATGGTTTGGGTTTGAAGGGACCTCTAAAGCTCATCCAGTCCAACCCCCTGCAGTCAGCAGGGACACCCTCACCCAGATCAGGCTGCTCAGAGCCTCCTCAAGCCTCACCTTGAACATCCCCAGGGATGAGGCCTCAACCACCTCCGTGGGCAACCTGTTCCATTGTTCCACTGCCCTCATGGTACAGAACTTGTTCCTAACACCCAGTCTAAATCTACTCAAATTTAAAGCCATTACCCCCCATCCTGTCCCTCCAGGCCTTTGCAAACAGTCCCTCTCCAGCCTTCCTGTGGGCAAGATTTGTTACAAGACCCTAGAGAAGGCGAAGCATCTCTGCTCTGTGTTCTTTATCCACGATGTTTTTCTTCATGTCATTAAGCAAACACCTCAATGGCTCTGCAAGACTTCTACAAAAAGGAGCTTGGAGGCAGTTGACAATGTCTCTTTAAATAAGGTGGTGGTTTCTAACAGAAATATAATTGCAGTAAGAGCACCCGGCGCCCGTTGTCCTTTCCTGTCCTTCAGTGCTTTGTGAGGGATGTGGAAAGTCTGCAGGGCCCCGGGGCTGCCTCCTCTGCCAGGGACCAGTCAGCTGGAAAGAGGAGCAGGGGCTGTGTCTGTAACGTGTGGAGAGGACACAGAACCTGGAGGTTTGGCTCTTTTGTTGGGATTTTTTTTTAAATCCAGGACAACGGAGCTGGAGAGTCTGTTTGCTACGGGGAGGAGGAGGCGCTGGGGAAGCAGCAAAGGGGAGAGGTGAAGCTGCTGCCAGCCCCACAGCCCTGCCCAGCACAGCAGGAGGAAATGTCTGCTCATGGATGAGTTCCCAGGCCCTCAGGCAGCAAGGTGAAGTTTCCCTGGTGCACAGCTCACTCCCCTGACAGGAAAAGCACCACAGCTGATGTGTTACAAAGAAAAATGTAGGGGTTGGTTTGGTTTGGTTTTTGTTTGGGTTGGTTTGTTTTGGGGTTTTTTTTTTTCCTGGGACTGAATTTTTCCCCTTTCACTGCAAAAGTGCAAAGCACACTCCCAGCCTTCCCCTTGCACAGCTGGGAGGGTGCTGGTGAGGGGTTTGTTGGCAGCAAGCTGCTGGGAGCAGACAGCACCATCCCTCACTGCCCCACAGATCCTCCAGCCCACGGCTAAATTTGGAGGCCACAGAGGGACTTTTCCTCCATTCCTGACCAGGGGACCAAATTTTCAGGAGCTAGAATATATCCCAATAACTGAAAAGCAGCCAACGAGCAGCAGGTACCAGGGAGCCAGCCTGGAAACTCAGGCAGCAACGCTGGTATTCCCAAATCCATGATTGGTTGTGTACCCTAGTTTACTCATGTCAATAGGCTGTTTGAAAACTAAAGTTGACATTTTAAATGTCACAGTCAACTGTTTCACTGCTGCTAATTTTCACAGCAGCCAATATGCTGAGTTGCTGCTCCTAAAGAGCCCAAAGTCTTCCAGATATGCCCATTCCTGCTGGAAAGCCCCAGCTTCTCCCCTGAGATGCCACGCAACATCAACACAAACATTGCAGCTAAACCAGCAATAGACACCACTTCAAATGCATCAATTCAACCAGCAAATGAAGGAAAGACCCCAGGACCTGTTCTTCAGAACTTTAGACAGGAAAACAAGGTGAAGAGCAAGACATGGCCTTGGTCTCACCACATGGGCTGCCCTGTTGCCATCAGCCATGCCAAGGGGTGCTGAGCCCTTGGCAAACCCTCATCTGAGCATCTCCAGGTCTTAGAATCATAGAATGGTTTGGGTTTTAAGGGACCTTAAAGCTCATCCAGTGCCACCCCTGCCACGGGCAGGGACACCTCCCACCAGCCCAGGTTGCTCCAAGCTCCATCCAGCCTGGGCTGAGACACTGCCAGGGATGGGGCAGCCACAGCCTCAGGGTTTAGGGCCACCAGGCCGGGAGACACAGAAGTGCAGTGCCAGGGGAGCAGGAGCAAAGCAAATCCCTCCGGCTTCCAACTCGCCCGGTTTTAAATGCGGTCTCAGGGCACAGCAAGCTGGAAGGCAGCACCGAGGTGACGCCGCCGCCTCCTCCTCCCCAACACCCAAATGTAACCAACACCCCCCGGCCCTCGGGCCGCCTCTGCAGCACCCACAGGACCCCCCAGCCCAGGCTGAGGCCGCCGGTGAGGCCGGACCGGGGGTCAAACCCGGGGCCGGGCCCCCCGCCCCCCGCCGCCNAGCCTGCTCCCCCTTCCCACCCGTGACACGAGCCCCTTACATCCTCAGTTACCCCACACTGGGAATGCCAGAGCAGGTAACAGTGGCTCTGGGGGTTTGATTCCCCACAATCCCAGATCTTGGAAAATAATTGGGGGTGTTCAGCCTGGAGAAGCCTGAGGGGAGACCTTAGGGAACCTTCTGGTACCTGGAGGGCTTCAGGAAAGCTGGGGAGGGACTTTGGACAAGGGCCTGGAAGGATGGGATGATGATGAACAGCTTTAAACTGGAAGAGGGAAGATTTAGGTCAGACATTAAGAAGGAATTCTTTGGTGTGAGGGTGCTGAGCCCCTGGCCCAGGTTTCCCAGAGAAGCTGTGGCTGCCCCATCCCTGGCAGTGTCTCAGCCCAGGCTGGATGGGGCTTGGAGCAACCTGGGCTGGTGGGAGGTGTCCCTGCCCATGGCAGGGGGTGGGACTGGGTGAGCTTTAAGGTCCATTCCAAACCAAACCATTTTGTGTTTAGATGTTTCTATGACTTGAACCACTGCAGCAGTGTCCCTGCAGAGCCAGGGGACAGTCACCAGGGCACGGCTGGAGCCTGTGATGTCACCAGACTGGTTGTGGTGGCTGGAGCTGTGAGGAGCAGGAATGCTGCTGCCATGAACAGCTGGAACCAGGAGATCCCAGATGAGCCCCAGGTGATGCATGGGGTGATGCCTCTGGGCTGCCCGAGCTCTGCTCCTCTTCCTCCTATGGAGATGATCCCACAAGGATGAGGAGGATTTGCTGCTCTTCCACCAGAGCTGGGGTTTGGGTGGGAGTGGGCTGTCCATCCATGGATCAACATCCTGCCAGGTCTGAGGACATCTGTGCTGCTTCCCTGCTGTGCCACCAGCCCTGGGGGTGACATTTCTCCCTCTTGCTCCCAGTGTGTGGATGCTCCCAAGCAAAGGGAGGGCCAAAGCTGAGAAGAGGACTGAGGAAGAGCCAAAGGGAATGGTGTTCCTCCAGGCCCTGCTGGTGTCTCCTAGGACATGATGCTTGGAGCTTCTGGAAACACCACCACACCTTACTCGAGGTCACGGTGAGAAACTCCCTCTGGTGTGCAGAAAGGAAACCTTGCATGTCTTTCCCCAGGTGGGGAGTACAAGGTGGGCTTTGACAGGTTCCCTGGGGTGAAGGGGACCCTCTGGGAGCAATCCCTGATTTGTTTTCCCAGCTCCTGAGTCCTCACAACCCAGTACCTCCACCTGCCTTTTTTTTCCAAGCTGGCTCATGCCCTCCCTCCTGTCCCAGACAGAGCAGTTCTGCTCCTCGTTGGCTTTGCAGCTTCACACATCTCCTCAGAAATCCCCTGCCCGACCTTGGCCCTTCTTTAGCCCACGTCTGGTAACTTTCCACTGCTCCCAGCTCTGGCCTGCCCACCTTGGACTAAGAGGAAACTGGTTGTGCTGGGCAGGAACCACTTCTTGTCCCCAGCTGGTTCCATCGTTACGAGTGAGCACCCAGCACCCAAGCCCTGGCTCGGGGTTGCCCTGAGGTGGCCAGGAGCAGCACCTGGGTGCTTGCCTTCCCCCCATCATTCCAGGCATGGTCTCTGGCTTCACATGGTCTCAGATCACTTGGATTTCCCCTCCCCAGGTGTCCACCAGTGTCTGGTTAACTCACCTCAGCATCAAACGTGTCCCCGTCTCTTGGTGCCACAGGGGGACATGGCAGCACCCCCTTTCCTTGAACACGGGGTTGTGTCGACTCCACTTTTTCCTTCTGGACATACCCAGGGGTGTTTGCAGCTCGGTCCCTTGGGTTGTGGTTTCTCCTGCCAGGCTGGGGTGTGGTGGGAAGAGGTGATGCCCTTCCCAGCCCCTGCTGCCCTCCTGCCCCTCTGCAGTCACTGTCCTCTTCCAGCATGGAATCCATCCCCAAAATTCACTGCTGTCCCTTTGCCACCAATCCAGGGAAATGAGGTGGGTGGTATTTTTGGAGGGTCTGTGGGATGCTCCCCCACCAAGTGTGGGGCTGCCCTGCTCTTGGGAAGCAGCCCTCCTGCCCTCCACCCCAAACCAGGGCTGTGTTCCAGGGTGCCTGGGTTGTCCCTGCTCTGTGTCCCCTTCCTGTTGACCCTGGACCAGCATGGAGCCAGAGGTCACAGCCATGCCAACAGGGCTGGAAAACTGGCTGGGGATACAGCAAACCCACACTCCATGTCCTGATCTCTCTGCTTCCCTGAGGCCACGTCCTTGTGCTGATGGGATGGAGAGAGAGCCACAACCTGCACAAGGAACCTTGAAATCTCATTCCTTCCACTGCCTTGCAAGAGAGAAGCCTTCCCTGAGGGTTTGTTTATTAGGAAACTTCTCCCTCCCCTTCCAAAGATG
>JAAWXA010000038.1:1974293-2007974 GCA_038090715.1 Florisuga fusca
TTTTTTTTTTTTTTTTTTTTTGGGGGGGGGGACGGGGAGACGGGACCTGACGAGACGAAGGGCTGAGCTGGTCTCATCCCTGTCCCGCAAACCCCGCAGCCTCGCTCCGTGCTGCCAGGATGGCTCCCGGGGCTGTCTCATTCCACAAGGAGACGGGTCTGGGGGTGCCCACCCCCCGCAGCGATTGCTCCAGGGCTCGGAAGGAGAGAGGGTCCCCCCTGGGGTTCGTTCGGGGGGTGGGTGGGAGGTGCTGGCACGGACAGGGGCAGCGGAGGCTGGAGCAGGAGAGGAGAACGCCTGTCCCGCTGTCCCCACACCCCTCCCGCTGTCCCCACACCCCTCCCGCTGTCCCCTGGTCTCTGCTGATAAGGGCTGTGCCTCCCGGAGCCTTCCTTTCCCGGGGAGAAGCCGACTGCAGAGTCAGCTCACCCCCGGGACGTGAGCTGCTGTCAGCAATCCGACGTGCCCGTCTGCGATTTTTTTCCCATGCAGTAGTTCTTGCTTCCCTGCAGAGGTCAGGAACGCAGCACAGAACGGGTTCGGTTCGTTTTCCCCTTCTCCTGAAGTCTGCGGTGAAGCCAGCATGCCAGAGAGCCCATGTCTGCCAGCTCCAGCCTTACCCCACCAGTCATACCCCGGGGTCAGGGGGGTGGAACCGTGGCCACATAAAAATAGTGGTGGTGAGAGGAGGAGAAATAATTATATTCACTTTTTAGAAGCACACAAGGATTTGAGGGCATGGGAGAGACTTCGTTTGCTGAAGCACCAAAGCATGGCCAGCTCTGAGTAGCTGGGTTCTCCATTAGCTACTCCTGGTGGGACAGAGAAACTCAGAGCTGGTCTAGTCCTTGCTTCTGCCATCTGGGGAAGCTGGAGAATAATAAGGCAGTTAAGTATGGGGACAATGCCTGGCTGTGGGGCTCACAACCCACCAGCAGACCCAAAGCTCAGCAGGGGAACCAGCCTGGGTGCTAGGCTGGGTTTGTGGGGCTGTAAGGGGCCCTTACGTGGTACTTAAAGACTTTGACACAGTTCTCCCCTGTGTCTGCCACAAAGAGGTGCCCAAAGGAGGAGCAAGCCACACCGGTGGGTCTTCGCAGCCCTGTGGACACCAGGCAGATGGGAGCTCCATTCTCTGGGAACAAGTGGACTGTACGGCGCTGCTCATCTGCCACCAGGATGCTGCCATCCACATCAACACAGACCCCAGCTGGGTTGCCAAACTGGTGCCCGTATTTGCTGCTGAGGGAGCAGAGGAGCTTGTGGCTGCTCATGAAGACCTTGACATCTCCACACTCCTCACTTACCACAAAGCCCCCGTTGGGTGCTGGGCTGACATAGCGGGGTCCCTGCAGGTTAGAGACTGAGTGGATGTTGAGTGTCCTGAAGGCATGGTCCAGAGCAAAGCTGTGCACTTGGCCCTGTGCATAGTCTGCGACCAAGATCTTGCCCGTGGAGTCCACTCCGATGCCCCTGGGGGAACCAACCTGTCTGATCTTTATCCATTCCCCCTTGGGTAGGGTGGTGTGAGGGTTGAAGACCCAGATGGCTCCATTCATCATGTCAGCTACAGCCACCATTCCCTTCCGAGTCAGTGTCACATCTTCTGGCAAGAAAGTACTGCTTTCCTTCTTGGTTTGCTGGCAGGGCAGGGACTGCAGGGTTTGGCCTCTGCTGTTGAGGACGTGGACCCAGGGAGCACTCTCAGCTGTCACATAGATGGAGCCATCCAGGGAGCAATGGATTCCACTGACTCCTCCGTAGCGGTTGCCAGTGGGGTTGGGGATCTGCCTGACCAGATCATCCTGGCAATAGTGGAGGAGGTTCTTGATGTTGTCCAGGTCACCACACAAGCTTTTGGCCTTGCCTGCCAGCTCGTGGACTTGCTGCTGTGTCACCATGCCCATGCCACGCTGGCCACTCAGCAACGGGCTGGCTGTCTGCAACGTGGAGATTGACTTCAGCTGGAGGGTGTAGATGGTTTTCAGAAGCTTCTCTTTTTGCTGGCTGGTCTCCAGAGTGTAGTCCATGACAAATCTCTTCTTCCTGTTTGGGGAAATCAGTAGGACCATTACTGTCCCTGCCTGCTGCCATCCCTGGGGATGTGCTCCGGGCTCAGCTTCTTGCTCTCCACACAGGGTGAAGGTGTTGGTGCTACTCTGGATTCACTCAGGTGCAACAGAGACCAGATTACAACCCTGCCAATGATTTATGTGCTTGGGTTATAAAGACAAACATGGACAGTGGCAGAAAGAGGAAGGAGCTGGAAAGCTGGATCTGCAGCAGGAGGAACCAGACAAAAAGGTCTGTCAGCTTCAACAACAGCTTGGCTGGTACCAGACCTGGCCTGAGAATCTGTGTGTGGAGGAAAGCCCCATATGTGAGCACACTGAACAGCATCTCCACCTCTCCAGTTCCTGACATGAGTGGCTCCTCTCAGACCTTTAACACTTAACATGGTTTTCTGTAGGCCTCATGTCTCCAAACCCTGCTCAGTCCATGAGACAACACTTGAGACCCTGAGGATGACTATTCCTGCACTCTCACCTGAGTCATACTTGCCCAGTCCCTGCCTTTGCTAAGGGCAGCTCCCTCTGTACCCAAATAAATCAAATTATTCCTGAAACAGCCAAACACTTGTCAGGAAGAAGAAGGGAGGTACTGCTCTGAAGGACACGTTCAACCCACACAAATTTTTTAGACACCAGAGCTGCCACAAGAACCACAATTTCTCTTTTGCCCACTCTCCCTCTGTTCTGAAACCATAAGGAATGAGTCCCCCAAGCAGCAGAGGTGAAAACCTGTCTCTGCTGTGTGCTCTGCAGGGGCTGGTGGAGCACTGCTCATAGCACACAGCCAGGAGATGGTCAGAGAAATGCGAAGTGAAACGTGGACTCACGAAATTCCCAGGGAGGCAGAAGTTAACTTTGCTTTAAAGGTGTTTATAATTAATATTATCATGGACACACGTGGCTGTTCTGAGTTGTTTGCAAGCCACAGCTCCAGCTTTATCACCTGCATCCTGTGATGGGTGGGATCATGTGCAGCCTGCTCTAGCTAAAGCAAGGGGCATGGACTAGATGATCTCCAGAATTCTGTGATTATCTGGTGTCTTGTTCCCTATGCTGCCTGCAACAGCAATACATCCTCAAGCCACCCCTGAAATAGCACCATTGCCTGGAAGTCACCCCCTGAATACTTGCACAGCTATCAAATGCCAACACATGGTGGAGGAGGTGAGTGTGAATATCCAATTTCTGCTATTTTCAGGGCTTGAGAAGAGCTTTGCCACCTTCCTCCCCAAAGTGGTTGTGCTTTGTGCCTTGGGCAGCAGAGACCTGCTGGGTGGAAGCTTCAAGCCCTCCACTGGCCCTGTGGTTTCTTGCTCGGGTCCTCCTTCACAGCCAGCCACAGTTCAAAAGCCAAGGAACTGGATTTAGAGCCCAGTCAGGGGAAACTGAGTCACCAGTCAGGGAGCTGACTTGGCAACATCCACACACCCAGCCCTGGGAGTCTTCACCTCACTCCCAGGGTGCTGGGCACCCAAAGCTGCCTCATGCCCTTGATGCTGTATCCTGAGTTAAGCCTGAGCTGCTCATCCACAGGTCCAAGCCCAGAAAAAAGGACCTGGATGCTGTCCCCAGCACAGCTCAGGCCAGTGACCACCTCTGTGTGACCACGAGCCCAGCTCAACAGATCCTGTACCTCTGTCCTGATGTCCTGGGGGCTGCTCCTCCTTCCCTGGCAGCGCTGCCACCAGCTCCGTCCCGCGTCCTGGCCAGGCTCAGGGCACAACCAGGGAGATTGTGTTGTTAGTGACGGGTGATTGCCCTCCAGCCTGGGTAAACACAAAGGCTCCTTGTGCTGACAACCAGAAGCAACAAGATGAGGGCTGATACACTCAGTTTTTATTCCCTCCTGGTCTCCTGCCCAGAGAGAAGGTGCCTTTCCTCAGGATTGGGCTGTTTCTCTTCTACCAGAGGGAGGAAAAGCCCCAAGGTGACCACCTGGGGGGACAACTGGAGGCTTTTATGTCGAGGCCAAGGCACTGATGTGCTGCACTTCACCCTTAGGGTGAGACTCAGCTGCTGGGGAGGGACAGGGACACTCTCACACCTTGAATCAGGGCTCCTGGCTTGTCTCACTGCACACAAGGGGCACGGTGTGCCTCGGTCTCCACACCTGCAGAAAGGAGCTTGGTGATTTTTGCCACCTCAGGCTTTGAGGTCCAGCAATGGAAGAGGAAGATCAGCCAGGGCTCCTTGGGCACAGCCCTGCTCTCCATCTCCATGCTGCTCAACCCTGGCTCCCCCCAGCTGGACAAGTCTGTGTTTGGAGCTGACAGTGGTGTTTACCTGTTCAGCTCAAGCAAAGAGGCTGGGGGTTAAAAGCAGAGGAAACCAGGACCAGCCTGCAAGGGGCTGGTTAGACCTGTCCTGCTTCCCTGGTGGCTCCTGCTGCCCTTGCTTGGCCCACCCTTACTGGCATTGAGCTCCAAGCAGCTGCCTTAAAGCTGTCCAAGGCTTGAAGAAGTTTGTGTCCCTTCATTACTTGGATGATCCAAAGGTAAATGAAGTTCAGATCACACTCCTCACGACTTTTGAGATGCTCAGAGGAGTCGTGTGTGCCTGGCACTCTGGACAAAGGCTGTGGGTTGGGATCTGGTTGGCTGCAGGAGATGGGGAAAGGGATCTGCTTCCAGAGCCCCGAGGCTGGGTACTCCCTGTTTCAGGTCCTTCTGGTCCCATATCAGTTTGTCCCCAAAGCTCAAAGCATCTGGGAGGCTGCTTCAGACCTCCAACCAGCCAAAATTACAAAAATAACTTGACATGACAAGTGCTGGGGCTGCTCCACCAGAGCCCCAGCAGGATGGTAGGCAGCTTCAAAAACCATCTCCCAGGGCAACAGGGTCTGACCTTTTGTTTCGCTGTTGTGTGCTCCATCACCAGGATAAACAAACACAGCCTGGCCCTGGGGCTCCCGTTCACCTTTCCAGGACTGTCACAACCTGTGACTGTGGCTCTGTCACAACCTGTTTGAAAGCCACCCCTGGACCCCAGGAGATGCCTGTGTCATGGCAGGGCTCTGGCACAGTCCCTGCCCACGCCAATGCAGGGAGCTGCAGGGTTCAAGGCTGGGGACATGGTCCTTCTGGTGGCACTGCAGATGGATGGGGGAAGTGAGTTGGGGTCCAGTTCAGGATTTCTTGGAGCACACGACTTGTAAGCATTAGTGTTCAACTTCTCCCCTTGGGTGTTTTTCTTCCTTGGCCTGGGGACAGCTTCAGGAGGAACATAAGAGCTTGGAGTCTCTGCCAGTTCCCATGTCCAGGGAGATGGACACAGCATCCACTTGGCCCTGTGCATGTGTGCAGAGAGCCAGAGGAAAATCCCATGGGATGGGTTGATGTCATTGCTACCTAGTCATGGATTTGGGGGAAAAAAGATCCAAAGTCAACCCCTGGGAATACTGAGGATAAATCACACCTCCAGGGCTGGAGAGAGGGGGACATGGGTGGCCATGGCATCTGTGGATCATTCATTGGTGTGGTGCAGTGAGACCCCTCTGTAGTGCTCTCAGTTCCTGAGAACTCCAAACCTGAGAGTGCCAGCAGTCCTCAGCCTGCCCCAGTGGTCACCACCATCAGCACGGGGAGTTTTTAGTGCAGGGCTGTGATTGTTTGAGAGCAGGAGCCCCGTGGTGCTTCTGGGGATGAAGCAGGTGGAGGGCAAGTGTCCAGCTGGTCCAGGCTGGCCATGGGCTTGCCTCTTCCTTCAGCAGACACCAGGCAGCTCCCTCTGGCTGAACAGCCAGGCTGATGATTGGCGCTGATTACCAAAAAGCTGCAATTTACCACATTTGGGTGTGTGTGCAACAGGAAGTGGTGTCCCAGGACTGAGTGACAGCTTCCAGTGGGCATCCAGAGCATCCTCTGCACAGCCACAAGCAGAAAAGAGCATCCCATCCCAAGCAAAGCTCCTGTCCTGGCTTTGATCCTTCTCTGGCCCCAAAGGGCTCACAGTGCCCATCTAGGGACATACAGGGGCTCAAGGGGACACTGAGGGATGGTGTTGTCAGGGCCCAGTGCCCCACACAGACTGGGGCTTCCTAAAACCCAGAGACATGGAGGGGAGAGCAGGAATTCAACGTCAGGCATCATGGATACCCCTCCAGGAGGCCAAACTGTAACTTCTCTGATCCCTAAAACTTCTCTGGCACTGTCCTCTGGCTGGCAAGGGCACCCCAGAGTCCCTACTGCTGGTCAGCTAAGCCACAGAGAAGGATTCTCCAGGGTCTGATAAGGGCTGAGCTTACATCTCACCTTCTCCCTGGCTCTGTTCCTCCTCCTCAGCCTCCTGCTCAGCAGGTGATGAGGGACTTAATCCTCTTTGAGACATTGAGCTCCCTGTTGAGCCTGACTGAGACAGCCAAAAGCTGTGAAGCACAGTGGGGCACCAGCATAAAGCCCCTGTCCTCTGGGGAGCAGCCCCAGGGGTGATCCTTGACCAGCCCTGGTGGCAATGTCCCCACTGCCACCCCTGTCCCTGTCCCCAGGGCCACGGGAGCTGAGCAGTGGATCCAACAGGCTGGATCCCTCCATCCCACCCTGGCCTCTCTACAGAGGCTCCAGGAGGGAGGAAAGCAAAGTGTCCTCATGTCCTGGCAATGTCCCAGGGCTATATAGAACCCTTTCTTCAAACAAAACCTCATTCTCATTGCAGTGGGAAGGACTCCTGGGGGTTCTGGAGCACCCCAGGGACATGGGGAGTCTTGGAGCAAAGCCAGAAATATCCTCTTGTGGCCAGGACTGGGCCACTGGAGCTTCCAGGAAGAGTTTCTCCATCTCCCAGGGAGGACACATGCAGGCAAGGAAGCAACTGCTCAGCCTGCTCCCCCTTCCCACCCGTGACACGAGCCCCTTACATCCTCAGTTACCCCACACTGGGAATGCCAGAGCAGGTAACAGTGGCTCTGGGGGTTTGATTCCCCACAATCCCAGATCTTGGAAAATAATGGGGGTGTTTTGACTTTGCAGCTGTCACTGCCAGGGCCAGGGGAGCCAGAGCTGCTGTGACACTGTCACAGACACCATCCCTGGCCACACAGGTGCTCCTGGGGCTTCAGTCACCATTGGGGGAACATTTCCTCCTTCCCTCTGATCCCTTTGGCCTTCAGCATCTTCCCCGCTATCCATCCCAAGGGTGAGGCAGCAGAGAGGACCCAGCCCTGGTGGCCTTGGCACTGCTGAGCATCTCCTGCATGGCTTTGGTGCCAACAATGCCCCTTGTGTGCAGCCTCCAGGCAGGAGGAGATCAAACACCATCCTCAGCTGGGATCTCACCAGCTCACCCTGCCCTAACCCACCCTGCCCCAGGGAAACCCTCTCCCCATTGAGCCTGGCTGCCTTTGGGAAGCATCCTGTGCTGTTTTCACCTGCCCCTGTGTTCATTTTTAAGTACTTAAACCTTCAGAGCTTCCCTCTCTGAGCCTTTGATCCAACTCCAAAGCCAGAATGGTTCTGCCCTGGGCAAATACCCAGGGAAACCAACTGATCCATTCTCTAGGAGCAAGGAAAGGAAACCTTCAATTGCAATAACAGCTGAGCAGGGGGGAAAACCCAGCAGGAAAATTTTGTAGCTTTTCATATTCTTTTTTTCCCATGCTTAAAGCAGAGAAGCTGCTCCTCTACCATTGCCCACACTGGCCGCACACCGTGGGGGGATGGAGAAAAGAACCTACAACCTGCTTGAGTCCTGGAGCTTCATTCCCTCAGGATGGCCCTGCAGGTCAACGTCCATTACTGCATTCTGAGAGAGTTGGGGGTGTTCAGCCTGGAGAAGCCTGAGGGGAGACCTTAGGGAACCTTCTGGTACCTGGAGGGCTTCAGGAAAGCTGGGGAGGGACTTTGGACAAGGGCCTGGAAGGATGGGATGATGATGAACAGCTTTAAACTGGAAGAGGGAAGATTTAGGTCAGACATTAAGAAGGAATTCTTCGGTGTGAGGGTGCTGAGCCCCTGGCCCAGGTTTCCCAGAGAAGCTGTGGCTGCCCCATCCCTGGCAGTGTTGGAATTCCAGGCTGGATGGGGCTTGGAGCAACCTGGGCTGGTGGGAGGTGTCCCTGCCCATGGCAGGGGGTGGGACTGGATGATCTTTAAGGTCCATTCCAAACCAAACCATTTTGTGTTTAGATGTTTCTGTGACTTGAACCACTGCAGCAGTGTCCCTGCAGAGCCAGGGGACAGTCACCAGGGCACGGCTGGAGCCCGTGATGCCACCAGACTGGTTGTGGTGGCTGGAGCTGTGAGGAGCAGGAATGCTGCTGCCATGAACAGCTGGAACCAGGAGATCCCAGATGAGCCCCAGGTGAGGCATGGGGTGATGCCTCTGGGCTGCCCGAGCTCTGCTCCTCTTCCTCCTATGGAGATGATCCCAAGAGGATGAGGAGGATTTGCTGCTCTTCCACCAGAGCTGGGGTTTGGGTGGGAGTGGGCTGTCCATCCATGGATCAACATCCTGCCAGGTCTGAGGACATCTGTGCTGCTTCCCTGCTGTGCCACCAGCCCTGGGGGTGACATTTCTCCCTCTTGCTCCCAGTGTGTGGATGCTCCCAAGCAAAGGGAGGGCCAAAGCTGAGAAGAGGACTGAGGAAGAGCCAAAGGGAATGGTGTTCCTCCAGGCCCTGCTGGTGTCTCCTAGGACATGATGCTTGGAGCTTCTGGAAACACCACCACACCTTACTCAAGGTCATGGTGAGAAACTCCCTCTGGTGTGCAGAAAGGAAACCTTGCATGTCTTTCCCCAGGTGGGGAGTACAAGGTGGGCTTTGACAGGTTCCCTGGGGTGAAGGGGACCCTCTGGGAGCAATCCCTGATTTGTTTTCCCAGCTCCTGAGTCCTCACAACCCAGTACCTCCACCTGCCTTTTTTTTCCAAGCTGGCTCATGCCCTCCCTCCTGTCCCAGACAGAGCAGTTCTGCTCCTCGTTGGCTTTGCAGCTTCACACATCTCCTCAGAAATCCCCTGCCCGACCTTGGCCCTTCTTTAGCCCACGTCTGGTAACTTTCCACTGCTCCCAGCTCTGGCCTGCCCACCTTGGACTAAGAGGAAACTGGTTGTGCTGGGCAGGAACCACTTCTTGTCCCCAGCTGGTTCCATCGTTACGAGTGAGCACCCAGCACCCAAGCCCTGGCTCGGGGTTGCCCTGAGGTGGCCAGGAGCAGCACCTGGGTGCTTGCCTTCCCCCCATCATTCCAGGCATGGTCTCTGGCTTCACATGGTCTCAGATCACTTGGATTTCCCCTCCCCAGGTGTCCACCAGTGTCTGGTTAACTCACCTCAGCATCAAACGTGTCCCCGTCTCTTGGTGCCACAGGGGGACATGGCAGCACCCCCTTTCCTTGAACACGGGGTTGTGTCGACTCCACTTTTTCCTTCTGGACATACCCAGGGGTGTTTGCAGCTCGGTCCCTTGGGTTGTGGTTTCTCCTGCCAGGCTGGGGTGTGGTGGGAAGAGGTGATGCCCTTCCCAGCCCCTGCTGCCCTCCTGCCCCTCTGCAGTCACTGTCCTCTTCCAGCATGGAATCCATCCCCAAAATTCACTGCTGTCCCTTTGCCACCAATCCAGGGAAATGAGGTGGGTGGTATTTTTGGAGGGTCTGTGGGATGCTCCCCCACCAAGTGTGGGGCTGCCCTGCTCTTGGGAAGCAGCCCTCCTGCCCTCCACCCCAAACCAGGGCTGTGTTCCAGGGTGCCTGGGTTGTCCCTGCTCTGTGTCCCCTTCCTGTTGACCCTGGACCAGCATGGAGCCAGAGGTCACAGCCATGCCAACAGGGCTGGAAAACTGGCTGGGGATACAGCAAACCCACACTCCATGTCCTGATCTCTCTGCTTCCCTGAGGCCACGTCCTTGTGCTGATGGGATGGAGAGAGAGCCACAACCCGCACAAGGAACCTTGAAATCTCATTCCTTCCACTGCCTTGCAAGAGAGAAGCCTTCCCTGAGGGTTTGTTTATTAGGAAACTTCTCCCTCCCCTTCCAATCCCTGAGCTCTCCTTTGCTCTTGAACCCAGAGGAGAAGGAATACTTGAGCAGGAGCAGCTGTACCCACCTGGGGCTAGCAATACATAAAAACTGTGCAGCTCCACTGACCAGGAGCTGCTGGGCTCCAAGCTTCACTGGGGACCTGCTGTGACCCCAGATCCCCAAAGCCCTTGGAGCAGGGGGGGGCTGCTGGCCTGGGCAGGGCAGGGGTTTGGCTGTATCCTCCAGCTGGTGACTGGGAGTGGGCTTGGCTTGGCAGGGAAGTGGGGGGGACATGTGAGTTGGGGAACTTTGGTCAACCATGACCAAGAAAGATTGCTATCGGGTGGGTCTGCTGGAAGGGGCAGGTAATGGCTCCCTATCAGATGCCTTTGGGGTGACCAAATAGCCGTGTAATGGGCCCTGCCGTGGAGTGGGCTGAGGGCCCTGGGGGTGCAGATTGCAGGCTGGATAAGCCACCCCAGTAGTTTACCTCCCATCCACTATTTACATGCAAAGGTAAAAGATTTCTTCTTTTCAGCTGCAATGCTGCCACCAGCTCAGCCACCTCCTGAAGGTCCCATCTTTGTGGCCCGAAGGAAAGAGTTCAGGGGCAGGGGACTGCCCTGGAAGGCCATGGCAGGACAGGGAGGGGACCCATCCCTTCTGCAGGGGTGCCACCGGCACCTCTAGGGACAAGGTACAAAGGATGAGTGGGAGGGTGGCACTGGGGATGGAGAACTTGACCCCACGCCCTCCTCTCTGCTCTTCCCTGCACCCTGTGGCCCCGTGGCCCAGCCATGGTAGCCCATCAAGGGAGTTGGGTGGCCTCTGCCCAAAGGAAATCAAATGCACCCTGTGCTGGGCACTGGGGAGGCTGCACCTCCAGTCCTGGGGTCAGGTCTGGGACCCTCAGGACCAGAAGGACATTGAGGGGCTGGAGCGTGTCCAGAGAAGGGGAATGGAGCTGGGGAAGGGTCTGGAGCACAAGTC
Organism: Florisuga fusca; assembly: GCA_038090715.1. Lineage (NCBI taxonomy): Eukaryota > Metazoa > Chordata > Aves > Apodiformes > Trochilidae > Florisuga > Florisuga fusca. The sequence goes on from JAAWXA010000038.1 coordinate 1,985,309, forward strand.
TGACCAGGAGGGGCTGAGGGAGCTGGGGGTGTTGATCCTGGAGCAGAGGAGGCTGAGGGGAGACCTTCTGGCTCTCTGCAACTGCCTGGGAGGAGGTTGGAGCCAGGGGGGGTCGGGCTCTGCTCCCAAGGAACAAGTGATGGGACAAGAGGAACGGCCTCAAGTTGTGCCAGGGGAGGTTTAGGTTGGAGCTTGGGAACAATTTCTTTCTGGAAAGGGTTGTCAGGGCCTGGCCCAGGGCAGGGCTGGAGTCCCCATCCCTGGAGGGGTTTCAAAGCTGTGGAGATGTGGTGGCCTGGCCTCAGTAGGATTGGGGTTAATGGTTGGACTTGGTGATCTTTTCCAAACAGAACAATTCTGTGATTTTCTGAAAAGGTTGTCAGTGTCTGCAGAGACTTCTGTGGGAGAAATCAGGACCCTCCCAGCCCCTGTGAGGGCACTTGTCCTCCTGATGACTGCCTTCAGACACAGTGGACCACCCCTCACCCCAGCACAGGACAAGCTGATGGGGTCCTGGTGCTGATCCAGCAGAAGGAAGCAGTCAAAATCCACCCACAAAACTACTGAGCACCTGCAGCCAGTGCCAACAGCTGGCTAATCCCAAAACTCTGAAACGTGGGGAGAGCTTGGCTGGGTGATGGAAACCCATGATGTGGGGTCCAGGCTCCCCAGGAAAGACACCACCACAGACAGCAGCAACTCCTGCTTGGAGCTTTTCCCTTTAATGGTTTGGTTTTTGTTTTATACATTCGTTAAACTGTGAACAATAAATACTGTGTGAGGAGCCCCCACCTCCCACTTGCTCCCCCCAGAGCTTTCTGCAGAGGTGAGGGAGAACATGGGCTGCTGGTGCTGGCTCTGCCTGTGGGAGAGGTGCCCAGCTGGCAAGGTGGCCCCATGGAGCAGGTCAGCATCCTGGCTGGGGATGGCAGGATGGAGTCAGGAGCTGGGGATGGAAAGGTGAGAGGTGTGCAGGTAATATCACAGATAAAAAGGGGTGAAGAGCAGCACTGCCTGGTGGTCTGGGCATGGATAACTTCTGAAGCCCAGGGCTGATGGTCACAGAGCTCAGCTATCCAAGTTCATTTGAGGTTCTGCTAAGAAAAACAGCATCATGTTTGAGGCTGGGAGGAGATGGTGCTTCTGGGCAGGCAGAGGGACCTACACATCTTCCTGTTCCTCAGAGGAGGTAGAGGCTGAGTGGGCAGGGAAGGATGTAATGGGGAAATGGGGCTTCAGCTTCTGGGTTGTGCCTCTGGGCACCCTGCTGTCAGCTGGGTCAGGGTCCATGGAAGATGCTCAGAGAAGCTGACTTGGAGGAGAATTGGGAGCCCTGAGATAGGGGAACAGGGAAGGGATGGTTGGGGGGGACAGTGTCTGCCAGGGCTTTGTGAGGAGGGGACCTGGGAAGGGTGACAGAGGGGCAGAGAGTGACAGAGCAGCACAGGATGGCACAGGAGGCTGGAGGGAGCCTGGGAGGCTGCTGAGGGTGGGCTGTGTGAGCAAGGTTCTTGGTATGGAAGGGGCTGCTCTGCTGATGGTGTTACAGCATCCAAAGATGAACACACTATTCAAACCAAGAAATGTCCAACACCACTTCCCCTGAGCTCTGGGATCAAGGACCTGGCACCCACGTTCTGGGCCATGTTCTGGTGGGGTCTCATGACCTTCACTTGAGCCTTCTGGAGCCAGAGCCATGGTGGGAAGCAGCAGGACATGGCCCACCAGAGAGATCTGGAGCTAGCTCAAGAGGACCATGGTGCTGACCTGGCCATTTCTCCTTTTGAATCCCACCCCACAAATATCTCTAGAGAGAAGAGACCAGTAACTCCACAGGCCTGTGTGCTTCAAGTCCCCAGGTGAGAAATAAACCCCTTTGATGAGGTGGAAGCTCTGTCCAGAGGGCAATCAATCAGGTGAGAAGATTCAGCTCTTCCTGTTGTCTGGCTCCACCAAGGTACCTGGGAGTCCCAGGTCCCATGTGAAGGTTTTGACTGCTTCAGCCACCTGCAGTAGGATTGTCCACTTTGTGCCCAGAGAAGATTCAGAGCCTAAAACTGTTTTGCTGTGCTGTGTAGCTCCCTTGTTCGTGGCTTTGCTTGCTGCCCTCTTTGTCCTGTCCCTCATCCTGGCTCTTCTCAGTCCAAAGAACAACTCACCAGGTCTGGTGAAGGTCCTGGGTACTGACAGGAGACCCCACCACCTCCTGAGCAGGGAGTATGGATGGAAAAGGAAAGGTTTTTTCAAGCTGAGGAGAGCTTTATACCTACCACAGCGGGAGGGAGTCCAAGAAATTCTGACCCAAGCATGGGGACATCCTCAACCAGAGCAGATGCTGCTGAGCAGGGTGGCAGGGGACAGTGAGGTGTGACAGCCCTGTGGTGGATACCAAATTGACCAACAGAGGACAGAGCCCCCAGAGAGCACCAGGAGAGGGTGACCTTTCACAAAGACCAACACTCACCCCACAAGCAGCAGGCTCCTGCCTGGGGAGCTGTGTCCCAGCTCCTCTGACTGGGCGGGAGCTGTGTCCCAGCTCCTCTGACTGGGGGGGAGCTGTGTCCCAGCTCCCCTGACTGGGGGGGAGCTGTGTCCCAGCTCCCCTGACTGGGGAGTGGCTGTTCAGCACCATTCCAGCATGGGACAGGCCATCCCTTGACTGTTGTTCTTAGGGCTTTTGCCCCTTGAGCAGTGGGGGTTGGAGCAGCATCATCTCACCCGTTTTGCTGCCCTGTGTGTCATCATTTCGGGGATCAGGACTAGTGAGGGGGCAGGAGCTCCCAGGAGCTGTACTCTGCAGGATGGGGGACTTGGTGAGGGCCATGCATGATGTCTGCATCAGGACAGAGGGAGGGAAGGACCTTTCTGTGGAAAAGTGAAAGAAGGAGCCAGACACTGGAGAACTGGTGGGCAGGAACAAGTCCCCACAGCCCAGCAGTCCCCACACATGGCAAATGCCCTTGGCAGGAGAGCTCAGGACCCTGCTATGGAGCTGTGGCAAGGTGGCTCCCAGGTCATCTTCTCATTCTGTTCTTGTCTCCAGTGTAGAAAGTTCTTGGCCTCTGGGCCAGTCCAGCTGGGCACCCGATTCCCTGCTGTGACCATGGGGCACGGGGTGACCATGTCACCGTGGGGCAAAGCCACCGTGTGTTTGCTCTGTACCAGGTGACAGCCACAGTTTGAGCACAACTATGTCTGGACCAAAGCTTGGCCTTGAAGATACCCTGTCTGTGGCCCCTCCCTTGTCCACAGATGGTGGGAGCTGGCTTGCAGAAGTCCCTGAGTGTCTCTGATGAGAGGGCTGGATGAGCCTTCTGCTGAAAGCTTGGTGATGCTTTTAGCAGTTTTTTTTTTTTTTTTTTTGCCTGCTAGGCCCTTTCAAAGGGAGCCCCAAGAGCAGGGAGCTGAGGCTGTGAAGCATGCAGAGCCCAGGAGCACCATCCTTGATACTGGGGTAGGAGAGGGACTGGTTTTTTTACACCTTGTGGGTTCAGCTGAGGGAGGGAGCTGGGACCCCACACCGCATGGCCCCAGCCCCTCAGGGGTTGAGCTTTCATCCACGGGGAAGAGGGGGAGTGGAGAGGTGGGACTTCAGGAAGGTGAAGCATGAGGTGGTCAGTGAGATCCAGGAGCTTTCGAGCAAGGTGAGCTTAGGGGTCAGCATGCAGAGGGCTGTGGACACACACTGTGTCTGTCTCACTGAGGAGGCTGCAGGACAGGGAACGCTGGATGGCCCGGCAGCTCAGGGACCCATCCTCGGTGCTGACGGGGAGCTGAGGACCTTGGGTGGTGCTGGACCTCCCGTCAGAGCAGAGCAGGACACTGGAGTCTGCCTCACACTTGGTGGTACGGCTGTAAAAGGGCTCCATGACGTGCCGGAGCTCCAGGGGCACAGGGAGGGGCAGGAGCTCAGCCTTGATCACAGCCCCCAGGTGGGACTCGGAGGAGGATGCCCGGAGGTTCTCGGAGTGGCTCATCTTGATCAGCAGGTCGATGGTTTTGTTCTCAGCCTCCAGAAGGCAGTTTGGCAGCCCCTCCCCATCTCCGGCCTCCCTGCTGGCTGTAAATTTGTTGTGGGCACCTTGATCTTTGCCATGGAGCTTCTCATTTCCCAGGCTCACGTTGGGGGGCTCTTTCCTGGCATGCTGGACCTTCTCCAGTCCTTCAGAGGATCTCTTCACCGAGAGGTCCAGAGGCCCCTCGTGAGGTTTGGTGGCTTTCTCCAGTGCCTGGTGGATGTGGTAAAGCTCCCTACGGATTTTGACCAGCTGGTCCCTAAGCTCTTTTTGCCCAGGGGTGTCTTCCTTGGCTAGATCAGACAGTTTCTTTTCCACTTCTTGGTACTCCTCTAAGGTTTTGGACAGGTCCCCGATAAGCATGGATGTGGCCTCAGAGTCTGTCATGGTGGCAGAAGTCTCTTGGGGTCTGCTCTGCTTGCAGAATGGGTCCAGGTCAGCACCCCCAGAGGGAAGAACTTCAGTGTCATTGCCCCTCTCTGGTTCTTCAGGACAGCCTGGGAGCACCTCCGTGTGCCAGTGGTCCAGGGCCTTGGGGGCATGGCCAGGGTTGGCCCTTGAACCACTGCAGAGAAGAAGTGAGTACAGTCAGTCAGGAAAGAGGCAGGGAAATCCCTGGGCATGTGTCCAGGACCAGCAGATCTGGATTCAGCCAGGGTTCCTACACTCTCTGCTCCCAGCAGGAGACCCTTCCAGGAAGGGCTTTGGTCTGAGCACGCAGAGCCCTGGCTGGACCTTCTCCTGGAATCCTTCTCCCTGGAGGTGGATGGACCCTGGCATGGGAGCACCCACCAACAAGGAGAGAGACCAGTACAGGGAGACGGTGCTGATTAGTGATCCCACCTCAGCAAGCCAAACCTGGATTCTCTTTCCTGTGAGGGTGCTGAGCCCCTGGCCCAGGTTGCCCAGAGAAGCTGTGGCTGCCCCATCCCTGGCAGTGTCTCAGCCCAGGCTGGATGGGGCTTGGAGCAACCTGGGCTGGTGGGAGGTGTCCCTGCCCATGGCAGGGGGTTGGGACTGGATGATCTTTAAGGTCCCTTCCAACCCAAACCATTCTATGATTCCATGATTCTTGGAATCCCACAGTCCCAAAGGCTCAGTTGGGGGGGATCTCCCCAGCCTGCCCGAGAGCAGGGAAGAGGCAGGTGGAGACAGAAAAGCATGGAGAACTTCTCCAGAGAAAGGTCCTCCAGGTGACAAAATCAGTGGGGTTTACAGTGACATTTTTCTTGGAGGCACAGCTGGACTTGCACAGCCAGGGGAGGAAGTGAAATTTTGTTCAGAGGAGATGTACACATTTCTAGCCCCAGGTAAAAAGAAATGTTTGGGAACACAGGCCCCTCCCTCTGGGCTTGGAAACCAGAAGGCAAATCAAATGAATGCAAATGAGTGTGTTTAAAAATAGGTGAGGACAGTTCCAGGATACCCAAGTGGGGACCCAAAAGGAGATTTCCTGGTGTCAGGGGAGCACAGGTCCACACCACCCAGACATCACATCACTTCTGGCTCTGTAGAAAAGAGGGGAAAGTGAGGGAGAGCAAGTGGGGACACAGCTCAGGTGCTTGGGCATACCCAAAAGCTGCTCAGGTCCCTTGTTGCTGGAGGACAAGAGCCCTGCTCTGAGCAGGAATGGACCATCAGCCTGGAGCCTGCTCAGCCCACCTGATGGTTTAGAGGCAAGCTGGGGCATCAGTAACACATGGGGGTGTGAAGATGATGTTTAGGGCCAACCAGTTTGTGAGGAAGAAGCAGAGAGATCACAGGCACCTTACCTGCCCTGGTAGCTGAGTTTTCCAGGCATCAGCCTTTCAGATCCCACCACATCCAGCCCGTTGGCATTGAACTTCCTCTTCAGGGAGTTGCTTGGAGGGCCACTGGTCTCCAGGCAGGTCCCCACTGGTACCTCTGTCTTCTGGATGTTGCTGGGTGCAAAAGTGTCATCCTTCATCCCCCCCATGTTTTGGTAGATGTCAGTGGCTGGCTTTTTGCGTAGGTTGTTGAGGCCCAAAGCCAGGTTGCTCTCCTTCTCCTGGGACAGCCATTTCTCCTCTTCATCCTGTCCCAGCATGGTAGGCTGGCTGAGCTCAGAGGCTGACTCCTCTCTGGCACCTTTGGACCAAGGAAAACCCGTCTTCAGAACTGGAACCTTCAGCAGCCCTGCTTTGTTTGGGTCACTGGGAGGTTTAGCTTGGGGTGGTGTGGGCATCACAGAGCCCACCAGGTGCTGGGCTTCTGGCTTGCTGGAGGACATCTTGCTTTCAGTGGAGCCAAAGGTGTGCTCGAAGAGCAAGGGGTAATAGAAACGGGGCAGGAAGGAGGAACGCTCGGGGCTCTGCAGGGACTGGAAGTGGGGGGGGTGTGGGTGCATCAGCTGAGCCGTGGAGGCCAGGAAGGGCAGCTGAGCCAAGTGTGGGTGGGTTGTAGCACTGTTGGTCATGGTGGGGCTCAGGTAGGAGAAGAGACTGGGGTTTAATGGGTAGTTGATACCCAGCAGTGAGAGGTTGAGGCCCTGAGGTTCGTGGTAGTCGCTGTAGGCTGGAGGGGGGTAGCACGGGATGATGTTGCTATCAGAACAAGGTGGAGGGACTTCAGGTGTGTTCCTCCTTTGCCCGTTTGCCACCAGCTTCCACTGCTCCATGAGGATCCCGCTGCTGGCCAGGCATTTCTTTGGCACTTTGCACTGCTTTGGCTTAGCATCTAGGTCCGGGGAAGCCATTTCTCTGCTTTTCATGACATGGTTCTTGAGGGAAAAGACATCCGTGATGATGAAGTCAGGCTCAACCTCCTTACAAGGCTTTTCCCTCTTGTTCTTGAAACCGAAGACCAAAGTGTTCACTTCTGGTTCAGTCAGCTCTCCTTGGCAACTCACCTCTTCATTCTTCTCTTTCTTCTCCCCTGTATCCATCTCCCTCAGCAGGCCGGCAACCTCCTCCTCCTCCTCTTGGAAATGGCCACCTTCTTCACCAGCCCCTTCAACAGGCAGGATCTCCACCCCTGACATCACCTTGTCCTCCTGCCCATCCCTCCCAGAGCCCTGTTTGGTCCTGACTGAGCCTCCTGGTGTGGCTGTGGGGTCACAGCTCTCCTGCTCATCCCGTCTCCCGCGCAGACGGGAGCTCCCCGTTGCCTGCAGGAGCCTCAGCTCTGGGTGGAGCAGATTTCCCTTCTTGTAGGGCCAGTCAGATTCGATGAGGAGGGAGAGGGAGTTCTTACACAGGCTGTACTTCATGTGGTTGTAGAGGTGGGACTTCTCCATGCAGGTGAACGGGCACTGGAAACATTTGTAGTTGTACGGCTTGCCCCAAGGCCTCGGGATGTAGTGGGGCTTCTTGGGCTTCCTCTCCTTGTGCTTGTAGACTGAGGTCAGCTTGCAGCCCACGTCGTCCTTGGACATGGTGGTGGGTGCCTGGAGATGGCTCCCCGTGGGAACAAAGGCTCACGGTGCGTGGGGCTTCCCACACCTCCCCAGGAACCACGGTGTGCCCTGGAAGAAGGACAGCATGGAGGTGGTGAGATATGCCTCCAGTTCCCAGGGGGTTTGTCTTGACCTGGACAGGGCAACCTAGAGAGATTAAGATTGAATCCCCCTTGCTTTCTAAACTCTTGCTCAGAGAGAGTTATATCACCTCTGAGCCACTGGAGTGGACCCCTCAGCTTCTCTGTCCTTATCTCTGTCCCTGTCTCCATGTGCAGTCCCTACACCTCAGGCAGCCCTGTGTCTGGCAGAGCTTTTCTTTGGTTGGAGGGTTTGAGGGGGTTTGGAGACTACTTCCCACATCAGACCCTGAAGGCTGGTCCCTCCCAGGGCTGGCTCTACAGGGTGGCCCCAAGGATTTAATCCCCTATTTGGGATTTAAACCCAGGCCAAGGATGGAATTTTTGCCTCCACATCATTGCTGTGCCGGTGCATGCTGGCCCCATTATTAACCCTCTTTTGTCAAACCACCCCAAGGGAAGAGGAAAACAAAGATTCTTACAGCTCAGCCACCTCGAGGTGACATTGAAGTTCTCAAGCCACTTGCCCATCCATCTGGAATTCCTTGGGACAGCCCCAGCCCAGGGGCAATTTCCCTGCTCAGGGCAGGGAATGAAGGAAAAACCCCGCTGCACCCCAAACTTTGCTGTCTCCTGGGGTGCTGCAGTGCCAGAGCCACCTGAGACATCCCAACGCTCATGCACAAAATCTGGGCTAAAGGCAACCCTGCACAGGAACAGTTGTGAAGAGGATGGTTGGATGGAGAGACAGGAGAGGGAAAGGCTGCAGGAGCTGATCCTGTCCCTGGAAAACCAGTCCATGTAGCTGGACAAACTTCTTGAAGAGCGCAGAGCTCTGAGATAAGTAGGTGTATAGCAGTGGTTGATCTCGGTCAGTACTGCTGTTCTGAACCAGACCAGCCTCTCCTGCTGCTAGCTCAGGAATGAGCTGAGCATGTGCCTTAAGCCCCACCTTTTATTGGCCCCCTAATGCTGCTTACTTGCAGCTGGGGCCAGCCCTGACTGGGCACAGGTGGGCTGAGCACAAGCTCGTACTCACTGCCTGGCAATTGGTGGATTGCTGGCACCTTGGCACCTGTTTCCTACAAGTCCAGGCTAAACCCCACCTTCCAGTTGTCTTTTCCAAGATGGAAATGTCTTTGAATCATCCCCTTCATCCCCCTGATGCAGGGCTGGTCCTTGTGTGCTTCCCACTGCAGCCTCTCTGGGGACAGCAGGGTCCTGCCTGTCCCCTCTCTTGTCCCACAGCAGGGGGGGGCACAGCACCCCTGCTCCTCACCTCCCAGAGGAGCTGCAGAAGCTCAGGGCTCACAACCTCGGGCTCCTCCACGGATGGTCAAGAAGCATCTCGTGTGGTCACAGAGCACCCAACACTGCATCCCCCCCCCAGATGCTGCTTTGCTCTGAAGGGACTCGGGGCATTGTCCCCGTTAGAACAAAATCTGCATCTCTCCTGGGGAGGGCAGAGGGTTTCAGGGCTTGCTCAGCATGACTGGGGCTCATATCTCAAGGTGAGATCCTTCCTTCCCATAGCAGGTCCCATGGCAGAGCTCTACCCCAGGAGACCCCAATGTCCTTGGGGATGCTCCCTGGAAGGAGAAGGGGACAGCAGCATGTCCAGTTTGTCACTGATGTGGCAGCTGCAGCCATCTGGGGAAACAATCTGCTCCCAGTTTTGGGGGGAGAAGGAGACAAGCCATGCAGGATGGATTGGGAAGTGTGTGTCTCTGTAGACACACAGCAGCTTTGGGACCAGGAGCTGCCCAGGAGGTGCCTCAAGGACCTGGCAGTCCCTACACCAGGCACTGCTCCCCACAGATTGGAGCTTGCCCAGCCCAGCCCAGCAGTAGCCCAGCAAAATTGCCCATGGCTTGTGGGGCTTCCCCATGGGGCTGGGGGGGAGCAGTGCAGCTCCTGGGGGAGATGGACACAGCAGAACCAAAGAGCTGGGATCAGAGCTGGGATCAGAGCTGGGATCAGAGCAGGGAAGGGACTTGACTGGCCAGCACCACACCAACCTGACAGGTTGCCATGTGGCCATCTCCTGGGGTGGGTTGCATGCCCTGTGCATCCTCCTCTGAGCATCCTGCTCTGGGTGCACATCACTGCTCTGCCTGTAGCCTGGACACCGTGTGCCCTGCAGCAGTGGTGGCTCTGGGGACAGTCCCACCAGTACCTGCTGGCTGTGCTGGGCTGAAGGATGCTCCACCATCTGCTGCCCACTCCTCTCCCCACCAGCACCAAGGACCATCACTGTCCCCTGGGAGCACGGTGAGAACATTTAGATGAGAATTACCCCTCTAGGACTCTTTCCACCTTTCTCCTGATACTTATTTTCCAACAGCAGAGAGTGTCCCCTGCCTGCCAGGGGGACAGGGAATGAGCCCTGGGGTGGCTTGCCCTGGGGTGGTGTGGGGCAGGCAGGGTTTGGGGACAACCCTCTCTGCACCCACCCGTTGGTTGAGCTGGAAGCTGACCCTGCCACTAAGATCTGGTCGTGTGGAAAATAAGCCCAAACGACCCCTTGTAACGAACCTGTGTCCCCTGGGATCTCCAGGCTGCTCCAGGGCTGTGGAGCTCCCCAGCAGCAGCCCAGGCTGAGTGCTCCCATTGCAGGGGGATGTGCAGGCAGAGCTCAGAGCCCGGCCAGGGGGACCTGCTTGTCCTTGAGCCCCCCTGATACATCATGTCTGGGAGCACTGAGAGCTCCTCACACACTGTGGGGGAGCAGAAGGGATGGGGCAGTGGCTCTGCAGGATGGGGACTTCCAGTGCAGAGCCTCCAGGATGATGAAGGGAGTGGAACATCTCCCTGTGAGGAAAGGCTGAGGGAGCTTGGAGGAGAAGGAGGGGTGACCCCATTAATGTTTATAAATCCGTAAGGGGTGAGTGCCTGGAGGATGGAGCCAGGATCTTCTCAGGGGTGACCAACAACAGGACAAGGGGCAACGGCTATAAACTGGAGCATAGGCACTTCCATATAAATATTAGGAAGAATTTTTTTTTGCTGTGGGGGTTACAGGGCACTGGCTCAGGCTGCCCAGGGAGGTTGTGGGGTCTCCTTCCCTGGAGACATTCAAAGCCCACCTGGATGTGTTCCTGTGTCACCTGCTGTAAGTGACCCTGCTCTGGCAGGGGGGTTGCACTTGATGATCTTTCCAGGTCCCTTCCAACCCCTCGCTTTCTATAACTCTGTGATTCTATGACTTTCTGAGCAGCACTCCTGGGCTCCAGCCTGGGGTGTCCCAAGCACCCTGGATGTAGCTGTGTAGTCCCTTGCCCCACATACACCCACCCCTGCCAGAGGGCAAAAAAGCTGGGGAGGGACCTTGGACAAGGGCCTGGAGGGATGGGATGAGGGGGAAGGGTTTCAAAATGGAAGAGGGGAGATGGAGATGAGATCTGAGGAAGAAATTGCTTGGTGTGAGGGTGCTGAGCCCCTGTGCCAGGTTTCCCAGAGAAGCTGTGGCTGCCCCATCCCTGGCAGTGTCTCAGGCCAGGCTGGATGGGGCTTGGAGCACCCTGGGCTGGTGGGAGGTGTCCCTGCCCATGGCAAGGGCTGGGACTGGATGATCCCTTCCAACCCAAACCACTCTGGGATTCTATGAGGAGATAAGGAGGAGCTGGGGGGGAGCTGGGTGCCCTGGCCCCGTTGTGATGCACGCCGCCTGTTTGCAGGTCTGTTGAACAAACATTTGCTGTTTCTATGCCAGAGGCAGATTAAATCTTTGCTGGGAGACTGGAACTGGTTGTTCCATTCCTGCACACCTGATCTTCCTCCTCCAATACAAAAGCTGTTCCTTCCCCTCCCGTGCCTGTCGGGGACGGGGACATCAGGGAGATTTACCACACTGGGACGGGTATCTCGGCCACCTCTGCTTCCCAGACAGTTGGGAGAGGAAAAGCAAGGGAGAAAAAGAGGGTAAAGAAGAGGGAGAGGGTGGGAAAAGCCCGGCGTGAGAGGCAGGAGGGGTCTAGGGGAGCGGAAGCATCCCAGGAGCCAGATCGGGCCCTCTGGAGCTGGGAGCCAGGCGTTGCAGCTCCTGGTTGCTGAGCAGTTCCCGCACCAGCAGATCTTCGTGGTCTGCTGAGTCTCTCTCTGCCACAACACATTATTTCCAGTGGGCTGTCAGCTGCGGCGTGGGGGCCGTGCCCGCGGGCAGCGTGCGGCCAGGACCCTGCACCTGTGCCTGGGAATTGCCGCATCCCTGCTCGCCTCCCCGGGATCGCCGTGGGGAGGGAGAGGTGGGGGGGNGGGGGGGGGGGGGGGGGGGGGGGGGGGGGGGGGGGGACCATGGTCAGATGGAGGGAGCTGAGCTGCAAGGGGATGAGAAAGAGAGGGAGAGACAAAGGGAAGGGAGGTGGAGGAGATGCCCAGGAAAGAGATCTGAACTCCCTGGTGCTCCGGGATTTAACAAAATCCCAGCCCGGGCTCCCGGATGGGGGATGCAGGGATGTTGGTGCAGCCAGCAGGGCATCACACCAAACCTCCATCCAGCTCCTGTCAGCTAACTGCCCAGGGTGCAGAGACAACATAGAATCACAGAATTATTTGGGCTGGAAGGGACCTCTAAAGCTCATCCAGTCCAACCCCCTGCAGTCAGCAGGGACACCCTCACCCAGATCAGGCTGCTCAGAGCCTCCTCAAGCCTCACCTTGAACATCTCCAGGGATGAGGTCTCAACCACCTCCCTGGGCAACCTGTTCCATTGTTCCACTGCCCTCATGGTACAGAACTTGTTCCTAACACCCAGTCTAAATCTGCTCTTCTCTAATTTAAAACAATTGCCCCTCGTTCTGCTCCTATTTTCCTGACCCCTACAGCCGTCTGGGTGTAGCACAGGGCTGGTTCCCCACGTCTTGAATCTGCACAAGCTTCTCTTGAAGGGGTGGAAATGTTCATCCCCAAAGCACCCTGCAGCTGGGAAGTCCCAGCACAGCATGCAGGGTGACTTCTTCCAGCTTCCCAAGCCTGCTGGTCTCCACTAGTTCTTCTCATGTTCCCCATCTCCTTGGCTGGAGGAGGCAGCAGACATGGTCCCTGTTCACCCTCCACATGGTTCCCCATCACACTCCTGCTTCACCATCTCCTTTCCAGGCTGAGGCTGGACAAACCCCTCCAGCCCCCTTCTCCTTCCCTCAGCCTCCTCCTCCTCTCCAGCAGCTGTTTGCAGGCAGGGGCTCAGGCTGCTGGCTTTCCTCTGTTGGCTCCAAGCAGCACTGCAGCCATCCCCACCCCTCCCTGGATGTACCTTCCCCTCACCTCAGGGCAGGGAGGGACAAGAAGTCTGCTGCAGTTCATCTGTCTGCTTCAGAGACTTCTACAGATCATCAGAGAAGCTCTGCCACTCTGGACCTGTCCTGATGTCCTCTTCTGCAGACCCCCAGGAACTTTTTTGTCTAGGACCAAGGCCCCATCTCTCAAACTGGAGTCATCCATTTTTTGCTGCTGTCCTCTGAGTCCTCCAGCACCACATGTATGCTGCCAGGGAGCTGCCAGTCTCCCACAGAAATCGGCCACCCTCAGCCTTTCCCATATGGCTGTGAGACAAGACATTGAGAAAGAGGCTTGGGAGAAGCACTGAAGTCTCCTCCACTCAGTGATGTTGGGCTTAACCTCCTACCTCACACCTCATCCAGCAGCTGCAGCCTCCCAGGGACTCTGCTGAGCAGAAATCCTCCCCTGCAGAGGTGGGAATTCACTTGCAGTCCCCTACAGACCCAGACAACTCCTGCCTGCAGCTACGTCCACCTCCAGATCTGCTCAGATCATGCTCCTGGGAACACTATCTGTGGTCCCAGCATCACTTCCTCAGCATCAGTTGCCACCCCAGAGAGGTCACCAGCCTGGTGACCACGCAGGCCAGGACAGGACAGTGGGGGGAGCAGGGGGGGTGGTGGCTTTTCTGTGGCATCTCACACCAGCCCCACAAACCAGACCTTTCCTCCATGTTCCCAAACTCACCTGGTCTGGTGCTTCCCATGGGGATTTATCATAGAATCATAGGATGGTTTGGATTGGAAGGGACCTCAAAGACTGTTCCAACCCCCTGCCATGGGCAGGGACACCTCCCACCAGCCCAGGGTGCTCCAAGCTCCATCCAGCCTGGCCTGAGACACTGCCAGGGATGGGGCAGCCACAGCTTCTCTGGGAAACCTGGGCCAGGGGCTCAGCACCCTGAATTTAAAGAATTTTTTCCTTATGTCCAACCTAAATCTCCCTTCTTCAAGTTTTAAACCATTTCCCTTGTCCTCTCCCTACACCCCCGTGTCCAAAGCCCTCCCCCAGCTTTCTTGTAGCCCCTTCAGATATTGGGAGGTTGCTCTGAGCTCACCTGGGAGCCTCCTCTTCTTCAGGCTGAAATTGATCCCTTTCCACCAGCACCAGCACCAGCACCAGCACCATCCTGGCCGTGCAGGGTGGGCAGAGGGTGACAGCAGGGCAGGGGGTGGGTGACAGTGGGGAGCCACCAATCAATGCAAACCACTTTCCCTTCACTCTCTGCTTGTGCCACAGGGGCTGCTGGGCTGTTAGCAGACATCGGGTCCCTTTTTGTCTTCATCCCCTGGAGTTGTGGGATTTGAGCTTTTAAGCATTTACCAGAAGGTGAGAGGAGGGCAACTGGCCATGGCAAGAGGAGGGAGGCCTGACTGGTGGGCCCTGGGAGTTCTGGACCTCCCGGACCTCCCACCTTGGGTGCTGAACCCTTCTTGTAAAGTGACCTTGTGAGGCCATCCTGTTACCTCCACCTCTGGGGGTTCTGCACCAGCAGCTTTGAAATTATTCCCACCTTGAGATGTGCCTTCCTCTGGCTTGATCTGCATCATTGCACCAAGATCTCTCCTTTCCCAGGGCCACAAAATATCTTCAGGAAGGCCTTCAGATGGAGTTTCCCATCTGCCAGTCCTTCCAGGTGTGCCCACCTGCCATGTCTGTGTGAGCCAGGCCCATGGGCTGTGTCCCCCATCCTGTACCTCAGCACTGCTCCACCATCCAGAGGGTTCTTTTTCACCAGCTGCATGGCTCCACGTGTAGAACCACCAAAGCACAAGCTCCACATCCTCAGGGTGAGTTAAAGTCACACTTATGCTCTACAAATCTGTCAGTATTGGGGTTCCCAACCTTTAGTGTTCCATGTCTGGAGGGATCTGGAGTTTCAGGTTTGAGAGATTTTGGTCCCTTCAAAGCTTTTGGTGACCCGGCAGACCCAAAGACAGTCCAGACATGAGGTGGCTTCATCTTTGTGAGCTCTGCTACCTCTGGAAGCACGAGCTGCCTGGGATCACCTCCTCAGCCTTGGAGTGTCCTTCAGGCCAGAGGATGAGCTGCCCCCTCCCGTGTGCACCTGCATGGGCACAAGTCTTCCCTGATTTTGTGTCAAAATCTTCTCCCGCCTGCACACTCGCTCAAGAAGCATTTCTGTGTCTCTGACCTCTCCTGGGCACCTCTGCCTCTGGCCTCAATCCCCCAAAAAGCAGCTGTCTCTCCCTGAAGCTCATTTAGCCTGAAGACTCCCCGGGGCAACCCCAGCATCCTTATGAAAAGCACGCGTGGTGGCAAGCGTTCAACCAAGTGACAAGGGGCTGGAGTCGTCCTCTCCTGCCTGTGACACACACAGCACAGCTCACAGGCTCCTTGAGAGATGAGATCAGGCCCTCACCGCCTCCAGGCTGCTTTCCAGAGATGCCAGGGTCCTCCACCACAAAAGGCTCTCCTCCCACAGCCTCTCCTGCCACAAGCCCTTCAGGGGAAGAGGCAGGACCTGGTGAGGAGATGTAAGACTGTCTCTCCACATTATATCAGCCACCTGCACAAGCTTGTGCCTGGGCTCCACTACAGGAGTTTCTGTCTTCCTCCACCTCCACTTCTACCTGCTAATGGAGCCCCAGGAGACCACAGGCTCCCAGACATGGAGCTTAATGGCAAGCAGACCTCCAGAGCTGTGTAGACAACATCAGTCTCCCAATGAAAATGTGCAGCTGGGTAGAGGGGAAGAGGCTGTGTGCAAGTCAGGAGGGTCAACAGCACGGCTGGGACCCAAAAGGAGGCAAGAGAAGATGGTGTCCAAGGCTGGCAGGGTGAGCAGGGCAAGAGGATGAACATTTGGAGAGAAACAGGGGGTCCTTGAGACATGGATAGGGCTGGAATAGGAAATTACCATCCAAGTCTCCTCCACGGTAAAGTCTGTGTCACACCCGTGATGTGCAGAGCTCCTAGAGGTCCCAAGTCTTACATTCCCTGTTCCCAGGGGCTGGCAGGGTGCTCGGTGCTGTCACCTTTGTGCTGGACATGATATGCTACATGAAAAATTTCCATAACTTCTTCCAGTTTCTATGACCTCTGAAGTTTCTTTTCCCACTTACAGGTTTCTCCTCCTTTTGCTGGTCTGACAGCCCAGGGTGATGTCCCTTTGACTGTGACCACCTGCCCTGGGAGATGACCTCTCAGCAGACCTTTGGAGATGATGGATTATTTCCAGAAGCCCTTTCCTCCTGGTCACCCAGCTCCATCCCCTCCCATGTGCCATGGCACCCAGGCAGCAGTCCGAGCAGGTCAACGTGGGGTTCAGATCTGTGCTGGTTCCCCAAATCCACCTCTTCCTCCCACCACAGCCCAAGCCATGTGAGGGTTCTCTCTGTGGACAGTCATTAGGTCACCTCCTCTGCCCCCGTGAGAGCCCAGGTCCCCAGGATGGGTACAGTGCACGCTGTCACCTCCCAGCAAAGCAATACAACAAGGTGTATTTTGTCACCCCTTGTCCCCTCAGAAAGCTCCGTGACCTTCCCAAACCTCTTCAGTTAAATTCCTCAGCACCAGTGCTTAGAAATGCCCTCCTGCTTTTTGCTTTCCATTTTGCCTTGGGCAGTTTGTGCTCCTTTAACAGGCTGGGGATGGGAATGATCAGAAAAGAAGGAGAGCTTCCCTCTGCTTTGTTTTTGCTCATCCTGTCATGTCCTCTAAGACATCCCAAATGTGACCAAAGGTTCCTGTCTTGATAAACCTTGTACTAAGTGCTCAGGTGCCCTTCTTCACTGAATCAACCTCCATCTTGCAACCAGAAAATTCACCTTATTCCAGTTCTAAGCCACCCAGTTTCCTTTGAGGATGGGGGTGTGGAGTCTTCACTCCTCTTCTGCCCATCCTCCTCCTCCCTTGCAGTCCAACCCCCCTGCACACATCTCTTTCTGGACCCTCACTGCCTTTGCTACAGGAGAGGATGTCCTCAGAGGGACTCAAGTTCTTCCCTCAACCTTCCCCCTCCAGCTCTTCCTGTCCCCATCCAATTCTTCCTGCTTTCTTAGGAATCTTTCCCATCCTCTCCTCTCTTGGTTCATCTCCTGGCTCCTGATGGATGTGGTTCCTTTCCTGCTAAGCTGCCTCTTAGCCAGTTGGCCCTGGACATGTCCTGCTTCACAGGCTGACCCCAACTCAGACACAGGACTTTCCCCTTCCCTTTGCTGAGCTCCAGCAGGTTCCTGCCAGCCCATTCCTCCAGCCAGGATCTGCACTTCATGTTGCTCAGCACAACCCATTGAGCCTGGCAGTCCCACCAGTTTCTGTCCCAGCTTGTCCTTCTATCTCCAGTTTCCTTTGTCAGGAACTGGAGCCCTGTCAGGCTCCATGTCAGGAGCCCTGCCACAGGGACACAAACATCATCCCCTTACCCAGGCAGTCAGATCTCCTGGCAGGAGGCACTCATGCTGCTCCAGCATACTTTACCCCTGGTAAATCCATCCTGGCAGCTTCTCCTCATTCCTGAGGCTGGAAAGGACTTTAAAGAGGTTTCACAGCCTTCCCAGGGCCTGGGGTGGAACAGGTTGCTCAGAGAGGGGGGAGATGCCTCTCCCTGGACACATTCAAGGCCCTGCTGGAAGGGGCTCTGAGTGATCTGATCTAACTGAAGATTTCCCTGCCATAGCAGGGCAGTTGGACTTGATGACCATTACAGCCCCTTTCCAACTTGTACCAGTGCTGGGGGATGGTTTGGTTGTCCCACAAATGACCCTCTGGGACTTCCTGAGGTGAGTCGGTGCCCCCAGGAGCTTCCAAAGCAGAACTCTTCCCGTGGCTGCCCTTACTGGGGATGCCACAGAGCCAAAGAGCCTTCCTTGGTGCATCCTCAGGACAAGGATCCAGCAGCAGACACACTCATTCCCTCCCTGGACCCTTCTGCCAGCCCAGAAGGGCAGAGGTGGGCAGGGGAGAGGAGGGGAGAGGACCCTGGCACAGGCAGAGCACACTGCCCTTCCACTTGGCATCCTGGCACTCCCAGGGAAATTCCCAAAGATTCCCCCCTTCCCTGGGTTAGAAGCCAGCAAAACGTGACCAAGATGGGCCAGTGATTTCAAACCCCTCTAGAAAAAGGTGGTGGTGGGGGGGACACAGGACAATACATTCTGCAGTGCTGCTCCCACACCCAGGAGGACACGGGTTCATCCCTCACCTGCTCCCACCTCCAAACAGCAATTTTAGGAAGCAGCCAGTGAGGGAAACGTTTAAATCACAACCAGGTCTGCCCAGCCACCCAGGGTTGGGTACATTTAAGGTAAAACTCAATAAACTAAACTGCTCGGGGAGGGGGAAAGGGGCAGGGATGCAGGGGTGGGTGTGTGCAGCACAGGCAGTGGCATTGGTGGCCTTTGCTGACCACAGCCAGGACATCCAGCCTGATGTGAAACCCATTTCAAAATGACCCCAATTTGGAACCTCCCCAGCTTCTCCTTCCACACCCTTAGGTGAGCACAAACAACTCTGGATCAAAAACCAAAAAACAAACAAACCCCCCCCCCNTGCTGAGAGCAGCCCCTGTGTCAGCCCTCGAGATGCTGGGAAAGAGGGGAGGGGGGGGACACGATGACTTTCTGCCTCTCTCCCCTTCAAACCTGCATCTCCCCAGCCTGCTTCTGGGTCGGGCAGGGCTCTGAAATGCCAAGGAAGGGGCTCAGGGAAAGGGTGGGGGGGGTCAATACTGGATTTCCACTGAGGGGAACCCAAAACCAAAGGGGAGTGGGGTGACCCTGTGCAGCAGCACCCTGAAGATGCCCAAAAAGCTCTGCTCATCCCCATCCTAGGGTTTGCCACCATGGTCATACACATTTGGGACTAACTGACCTGATCTCCTTGCCTTTTTATAAAAGAAATCAAAAGCAAAAACTGTTCCATATTACCTAACCCCTCAATTTATTTGACAAAATTACTGCAAACACCATTCTCTGGTGTGGGGAGGTCTGTACCTGGCTGACACCATTTCAGTAACCAACCTCCTCCATCACTTCAGCAGCTCCCTTTAGTTTTTGCTTCCACTGAGAAGGATTTAGAAGGAAAAAAAAAAATAGGTAATACAGATAAAATTGCCTTACTGCTGAATTTCCCCCTTCCCCTCTGCCTATATTCCTTTTCCCCAATTGCAAATCCCAATCACGTCTCCAAGCCTGCAGAAAACCATCGCTCTTCTTGATTATTATATCAACAGGGAAGAGGTAAATATGTTCAAATTCATCTGCCCTCAGCTCCCGACGCCTTGCTGGGGCTTTTCGGGGAGAAGAAAAAGTCAAACCCCTGGCAACCCACCACCCAAAAATCCACCACAAACTTTCTATTGTCAGGGACTCACGTGAGCAAATTCCCCGGCGAAGGCAATCGGACGCGTCATTAGGAGAGCAACCCAAGCAGAAAGGCCCCATATGACCTTCCTGGTGCTGAGTGCTTTTAATAAGAAGGAGTTTGGAGGATTTGCAAAGAGAGTGGTGAAGTGGATCAAAGAGCATCTCTTGGAAACCATCCCATACCTGCGCCCAGCGGTTTCTCCGCCCGTTCCTGCGGTTCCCACATCCCACGATCAGATCCCAGCTCCTGACCCGTGGCCAAACCCTCTGCACTGGGTTTTGGAATGGCTGGGGGGCTTCTAGGGGAGCAAGACAGGCTTATTTTTTTGAGAGGATTTAAAAGCAATGAGAAAAGGCAGGTTTGAAGAGGAGGGATGTTCCTTCCCCCCTCCTCCTTCCTTCTCCCACATCCTCGGTGGGTTTTTGTTCCTCTGCCCAGACCTCCAGTCAGACCCTCAACCTTCCACTCCTCTGCCCGCCCCATCCAGCCCCAAAAGAGATGGAAATATCAGGACTTACAGCTCGGCCCCCTTTCCTGTCCCAGCTGGGTGTCCCCTTTGGCTGGCACCCGGTGTCCCCAGACCCCTTGGAGGTGGGGGGCAGGCGGCTCCCGAAGCCGCTCCNCGGGGACGGTGGTGGGGAGAGGGAGAGGCCAACAGGAGCCTGCCTTGCCAAAAGCGGTTCAGACCTAGAAAAAGCTTTAATGTGCACAGACGGAGCAGGCTGGGAGCGAAACCAGCTGGGCTGGAGGAGAACGTGCTTGGCAAGAGGCTGGTTTGGGGCTGGGTGGTGAGGGGCTGGGGGATGCTCCTTGCTCCGGCCCCTTGGCCCTCCCCGAGGGGGAGGCAGAGGTGGGAGGGGAGGGTTAGACGTGGAAATTCCCCTCCCGATTTCAACTTTTCCTCTCGACTAATGAGGGGCAGAATGCCAGCCTGGTTTTCTCTGACATTAATCATTTACAGCTCCCGCAGCACATCTCAGTCTTTGCATGACACGGTGGGTCCTCTCCGGCTCAGACAACCCCAATGTTGTCCCCACCCCATGCCCATCCTGGAGCTTGTGCCATTTCCCCCTTCCTTTGCCCCCTGGAGGCTGTGCTGTTGTCCTAACACTGGAGCTTGTGCCATCCTCTCCACCCTGTGACCATCCCAGAGCTCATGTTGTTGTCCCCATCTCACGCCCATCCTGGAGCTTGTGTCCTGGGATTGCTGAGGACATGGAGAAAGACTGAAGCCCCTCAATGGTGATGATTCAGACACTGGGTACCCCCTTGCAGGTCCTTTTCTCTACACAAGTGATGCGCAGGTCACCCAGCTGAGGTGTCCTGCACCCACCCCAGTGCTGGTCTCGGCTGGAAGGACCAAGAAGCCCCTTGCAAGATGCTGGATAGGGCCCAGATATCTGTGTCAGGCTGGCCCTGCACGACACGATTTAATACAATTCCTTGAAATTGGATCCCAGACTGCCTGGTGTTCTGACCCATCTCATCCCTTTGGGGTTGTGCAAGGAGACCCCCTGTATCCCCTTGCTGCTGACCCAACCGTTCCCTGTCCCCCGGTTTTGTATTTTCCAGGATTCTTCTGCCAGAATCCAAGTGCCAGATTCAGACCAAAATCTGCCCCCGGTGCCCTCCCTTCCTTGTGCCATGGTTGGGGGGGAGTCTGGCTTTGCTCTTGTCCCCGAGCAGTGGCAGGGAGGTGGCCCTTGCCGGGCACATCTCAAGCAGCCGTCCCCAATCTGCCGTGGCACGGGGCCACCTGTGCTGGCTGCCCACACCATCTGCGAGGGGAGGGGGCTGGGGGGAGCCGGCTGCCATGCCCCCACCTGGGTCAGCGAGCAGGGGGACAGCCAGGGGGGGGACACGGCTGATGGCTCCATCCCAGGGTGCTGGCACTGCCACCCACACGCAGCAGGGGGGGATGAGGAGGGGGTGGAGGCAGCCCCCATGCAGGCTCTGCTGTCCTGGCCGTGGGGAGGGGGGGTGTTTCCACCCCCTGGATGGATGCGGTGACACACTTGCTGCTGTCCTTGGATGTCCCCTTGATCCCCTTCGGGATGTGCCCTTGTGCAAGGGAGCAGAGGTGGCCCCGTCCAGGTGTGTCTCAGGGGGTCTCTCAGATCTGGATCCCACAGCTGTGTCTGGGGGTCCCATCCCCTCCTTCCCGGGACTGCCAGAGGGGTGTCTGGCAGGGAGCAGCCTGGCAGCATGTTCCTTCCAGGAATGCCCCCGGGCACCGTGGCAATCACTGTCCCTCTCACAGGTGACACAAACCGAGCCTGCCCGGTGCCTTCCTACAGGTAGCCGGAAAGTTTTATCCATCACCGGCTGCTGGAAAGGTCACAGTGTCCTCCTCTCCCTTCTATTTCTGGCCTGTGCCCTTTCACAGGGAAACATTCCTGTCCCCTGGACCCCAGACCCACCACCTCAGTGTGACCACGTCCCCAAGGCCTGGGGGGAGACACGTGGGAGGGACACGGGGACCGGTGGCTTCACCCCCGTGTGAGGACCCTGTGGGGATTTTTGGGATGCAGGCATCGTGCATGATAAGTTCTGGATGAGATTCCTTGCTGGAAAACCCACAGGAAAGGGGTCTGGCCCTGGAGGTGATGGTCACAGGAGGGGTCCTGAGGTGACAGGGGGGCAGTGTGGGTCCTCCAGACACAGACCCAAGGGATGGGTCCTTCAGCACACAGGTGCTGTCAGATCCAGGGGATCCTGGCATCCCCGGGCAGGCCTGGGTGGTCTGGAGATGGGAGGGAGAGGGCTGGGACATCAGCAGAGCATGTGCTGTGGGATGCTTCTTGCTCTTCCTGGTGCCACTCAAAACTGGGGAGCAAACAGAGATCACCCCTGGCAGACAAGAGGAGATGGGAAAAGGGGGTTCACCCTGAAATTTGTCTTTCCCCCAACACTGAAGGTTTTTTCTTAATTCTGGGAAACAACCAAACCTTCCTCTAAGCTCTTGTCTCCTGGTGGTCCTGGAGGGACCAGCCCAGGGATCCACTGGGCTTCCCAGTGGCATTGCCCTGAGATCACTCAGCCCCAGCTTGTCCCAGTGGGTCAGATTGCAGTGAGATGGGGAACCCTGGAGACCCTTTGCACCCTGGGCAGGGGGCAACTACAGATGCTCATTGCCACCCACTTCACACCTTGGCACTTCTTGGGAGGGTTGTGGACCCAAGAAGAGATGCAGAGGTTCCCATTTACAGCCTCCCCAGCTTGTTAGACCCCACCATTTTCCAGCTCTGGGCCAACCTGAAGAAGCTCAAGAAAAGACCTAGGGAGCTTCTTCATGCCTTTTTGTTCATGGAGCAAAGATATTCCCAGCCCCAAATCTATAGATTGGCCCTTAAACTAAAACAACCTCTGGGGACCAGAGAAACAAAAGTAGATTTTGGTTGTGGGTTTGTTGTGGTTTGTATTTTTTTTTTTTTTAAACCTTCCTTTTTCTTTTTCCTGCATAGACAGCCTTTGCCCAGGAGGGGTTAGCATGAAAAATGCATGTGGGGATTGGGGGAATGGAGAGGGAGGGAGAGGGGGTGGGAGTG
>JAAWXA010000038.1:2010045-2032752 GCA_038090715.1 Florisuga fusca
GGGGGGGGGCTGTGAGAGCTCCCCAGACCCCCCCCTCTCCCAAGCCCCTCACCCCGGGCTTTCTTTCCCGAAGCCTCCAGCCCATGTCCCCCGGTTCGATTCCCTTTGAGCAGGAGCTCTCAGCCCGGGAGGGTGAAAGGGGGGGTGGGGGCTGAGCAAAAATGTCTTGTTAAAGTTTTTTTCTTAATTCCTTTTGCTCTTTTTTTAAAAGGTGAAGGCAGCCCCGACGCTGCGGGCGGGACGGGGTGGTGGGTGGGAGATGTCTCGGAGGAGCCAGGCAGGAGCCAGGAGCTGCTTCCAGCACAGGGCAAGGAACAGGAGGGAAAAAAACTGCGGCCGGTTTGGGATGCTCCACAGCTCCTGGGGTTTGCAGGGAGAGAGGGACATCTCCACACAACCCCCTGTTGTCCCCAACTCAGGGCTGAGCATCCACCACCAGCACCCAAAAGGGTTAAACACCCCCTCTCCCCCCTCCTCAACTAACAACCCCATAACTGCCCCATCCCACCCAGCAGACCCGCTTCCCTCCCACCTTCCCCCTCCCTGGACCAACCTCCTGGGGATGGGGCCAGGCAGGACTCACCTGCAGGCAGGACTCTCCTCCTCCCTGGGCTCGGCGCTGCCTGATGTTGGCTCTGTGGAAGTGGGAAGCGTTTCCGATGGTGCAGGAGGTTATATATTGTCTGCAAGTCTGGCCCTAGGGCGTCCATCCCTTGGTCTTGCTTTGCTCCTGCCCCTATATGGAAGATGCATCACATGCTCGGCGGCTCCCAGCGATCAGCCTGGCGAAGAGGGAAAAGAAGGAGAGGAGAAAAAAGGGGAAAGGAGGGGAAGGGGGGGTGGGAAAAAAAAAAACAAACCACACCAAAAAACAACAAACCCTATGAAAAGGCTCTTCATCATCATGAAAGAGGCAGAGAGATTTTTCTCAGTGGAAAACCCACCTGCCAGAAATCCCTGCCTGACCCCAACTTTCCCTGTTTGCTTTTTGTTATCCCAGGCTCTCAGAGGCCCCTTTCACCTGCTGCTCAAGGCCACTGAGATGGGAAGGATGTGAAGGCTCCTGCTCCTCGAGCCCCCAACTCCACCGTCCATCCACAGGATTTATCCCTCTCCAGTCCTGCCCCTGATGCCACCAGAGGTGGGCAGCTCCTGGGGGCTTCCAACCATCCTTCCCCTAGCTTGGAGGCAAAGTTTTGGGCCACCGTGCTGGTGTGAAGCTGCTGAGATGGCACCTCCTGGAGCTGGGGCCTGGGGACCACAGAAGCCTCATTCACCCATCCAAGGGACAGGAGGAGATGGTGAGGAGAGGCTGGCACACGGTGTCCCAGCTCACACCATGGTGGGGACATCAAGGATCATGAGGAGGCTCCTGTGCCTTCTGACCTGCTAGATGACTCCAGTGGTTTGAGGAGACCTCTCCAGCAGGAGAAGAGAACTGTCTGAGGAGAAGGAGCAGAGTTCCTCCAGCTCCAGCAGCAAGGCACAAATACCCATCCCACCACTTTCTCCACCAAGTTATCTCTGGTGGCTTCTCTGCCCTTGGTACCAGCATCCCACCAGCTCTCCACAGCAGAACACCAGTCCTCTGATCACCTCCTGCCAGCCAAGTGAGGCACATCTGTCTCCCATTTTGGGTAGGACATTTCCCTCCTGGAAAGCACAGCCCAAGGGATGTCTCTGCTTCTGCTAAAGTTCAAAAGCCTAAAAACTCTTCAATTCTTTACCTGTCCTGCACCCTTCCTTAAAATCCCAGCCTGGGCTGGCTGGATTGACCTTGTGCTCCCAAGGCCCTGCCCACAAACCTTTGTCTTTTCCTGACCTGCATTTCTACCTCGTTCAAAAATATTAAGAAAAACCCCAACAATATTGCACTAAACTACTTAATGGAAATTCTGAAACCTTGGGCGTGTTCCCATGGGGGAGAGACTCTCCATCTCCAGCTGACTTTGAGTTGGCATCCCATAGGACCAGCTAATGACATGGCATCTGGGTCTCAGCCCCATGGGGTCTTCAGCAAAGATTTCCTGATAACCATCCTGGGAGCCAAAGGGCCAAGGGTGGCTGCTCAGAAGAGGCTGGGGGGGCAGAAGGCATCTTGCAGGGCTTGTGTCTTCTGCCTTTGGCTAAAGCTCTTCCTTAGGCAACCTGGCCTCACCAGTTCCCATCTTTCTGAGCATTTCTGAGGGAAAGCCCATGGTCTGACCATGCTTTATCCAGAGGGACCTTGATTTCCTCAGAGATTCATCACAACGTGATTGCTTCTCATGTCCCTGCACATTCTGGAGCCCCAGAGAGCCACTGATGTCACTTGGAGCCACTTGGAGAGGGGCCTAATGTCTGCTCTTCCAAACCTCCTTTAAAACAGCACTGTCAGAGGGGAGGTTGTGACCCTGGACCACCAGGCTCTGGGGACTTGCTGCTGTGTGAGAGCCCAGGCTGAGGGTTACCAGCTGAGACCAGAACATCCTAAGACTTTGTAAGAACCTGTAGTTCCTAAGTTCCTTTTCTCCAGCAGAGGAGCACAGACCCTCTCATGATCATTTTTCACAACTGCTGCTGTTAACTTACGACCAGGGAGGTCCCATCTTCCAAGTTCAGACAGCCCTGTTTAGAGATGGCTTCATGGATAGGTCCAAGTGAATTATTTCAGAGACAGAGCAGGTCTTTTCCTTTCTGGGGGGCTCTCATCAAGAAGGAAATGGCATCGGTCTTTTTTCCTTAATTTCAACCACACTTGGGTCCATTTCAGCCTTTTCCTGAAGTTCTCAGTGACTGTCAGCAGTTCTGAACTTGCAGTTCTGATGCTGGAGTTTCTTGCTGGATCCATACTTCTCCTAATATTTTGGAGATGCTTTTCCAGCTTCTGCATTGGGTGAGGGCCCCACCTCCTCTCCAAGGTTCACCAGCTTATCTGAATACCTTCAAATTAGCTGCTGCCAGCTCAGCATCAACTTCCCAGGTGGGTTGGACTCAATGATTTTTCAAAGTCCCTTCCAGCCCCTAACATGCTGTGATTTCTTGCCCGGAGTTGTGGTCAGCCTTAAAACCCAAGGACAACACCCTTGCAGACCAACACCCCCCTGCCTGTGACCTGCTACCCACCTTGAACCACCACACAGCTGCCTTCATGACATGGAGACACCATTCATGTTGCTGAAGGACCAAGGGAAGTGGAATCCTGGTGCAAATCCTCACACTTGCTCCATGCCTTGCTGAGCGAGTTTCTACCCAACAGACTCAGCCTGATCCTAGAGGTGGGGAACAGGAGTCAAGGGATCAAAGCAACCAGGATAATCTATGTCCCCGCAGTTCTGTAAATCTTCCCTGATCTACAAATGGCTCAGAGAGACCTTAGAAAGGGATGGTGAGCAGATCTAGACAGGTACTTCTGGGATGGGAACTCCACCAGGAGTTACTAAATACAGAGAAACCATGGCTGGGTCATAAACTCTCTCAGCTATGACGTGTCGGAGGCTTGGAGAGTATTCAAGAGAAGACTCAAGGTGAGTTTGCTCTGCTTTTGCCCCCTCCCGAGTTTCTAGGGTTGAACACCACTCAGAAACTTTACCAGAAGTCCTTTTGGCATGGCTTTGTGCTGCCACTGGGTTCTTGTGGAACGGGGCTCATAAACTGAGCCAGATTGGGAAGTCTCAGGTCAGTTCCAGAGAGCTCCAGATAACATTCTCTAGATCCAGTTCAAAGTTTCTCTTTCCCTCTTGGGAAGACCTATCCCTTTGCCCACAGCCTTCCTCAAACCAGAAAGACAATTATGAGCCATAATTGGCTCCATTCCACTTTTTGGAAGGTGGGTTTTCCTCTGAGGAGCAAAGGCAGGGCCAGTTCTCATGTCCACAGATCCTTGCATCTGGAAGATTTTGTTCTTCTACCCAGAGCTCAAGACTCTTTCCTCTGTTTTCCTTGTTTGTCCAGCTGAAAGGACCACCAGAAAGGTTTTGTTGAAGGCCTCAGAGTCTACATGTGGACTTGGAGGGGTGGTTGGGACCTGCAGCTCCAAAGCTCAGCCTGGCTAAAGGCAGAGGACTTTGTTCCTAAAGGAGATCTCTTACCTCTGGTGCTGACCTCCAGCTGGTGAGAGGAACCTCCATCAGAAATGTCTGTTAGAGCAGCCTGGGTGTGATGATGCTGGGGTAGATGGGTGGGGGGAAACCCTCTGCCAAGAGGGGAATTGCCATGTTGCTGTGTGGATGGAGACCATCAGAAACCACCACAGAGTCATAGAAAGTTAGGGGTTGGGAAGGGACCTCTGGAGATCCCCCAGTCCAACCCCCCTGCCACAACAGGATCCCCCAGGGCAGGACACACAGGAACACATCCAGGGGGGTTTGGAAAGGCTCCAGAGAAGGAGACTCCACAACCTCCCTGGGCAGCCTGGGCCAGTAATCATGGGTGATGGAGGCCACCAGAAGAGATAGGAAAGACAGAGAGGCCTTGAAGGGGCTGGTGCTGTGAAGTCTGTCAGCTTTTGCCGTGCCAGGGGAGCTGAAGAGGCAGGAGGCAGCTGCTCTGCAGAGCCCACATCCCTCCCTCCTGCAATTAAGAAAGGTGGAAAAGGAGAAAAGAGCAACTTGGTTGGTGACCTTTCCCTCTTGCAAATCTCAGCCCTCCTGACTTCATACACCAGCATCAGGAGCAAACAGCCGGGCTGGGACCTGGCAGAGCAGGAGTGGCACAGAACTACCCAAGGAGGTTGTTGATGGTGGTTTGTGTGTGTGTGTGTGTGTGTGTGTGTGTGTGAGAGCCTTTCCTTCCCTCCAGCCCGCGGGCTGCTCCGGGGAGGGGGAGTGGGAAGGGTTCTCTTGCCAGCTTCTCCTGAGGTCCACTGAGAGGTGTCTGTAGGGCTCATCTCGAAGAATGTCAGAGTGCATGTGCTGGGCGAGACGGCCTTTCAGAGAGCATCAGTCCTGCTGTCACGCAGCGGGCCACAAATCGGGAGTGACAGCTGTCTCCGTGTGCACCATCCATCTGTGGCAAATGTGTCAGCAAGCTGAACACTCCCGAGGAAACTGCTACGGAGCCGGGGAGGAGGAGGAGGAGAGAAAGGGGGAGTGAGAGAGGGGAAAAAAGCAGCAGCAACAGGGGTGAAGAGCAGCAACAAGGCCTTAAAGTGGGCCCTGTGGGCGCCTAAAGGGGCTGTTGTGTGGTGGGCACTTCAGCTGCTCCGTGAAGATGCCCCGTAAAGAGAATCATAGAGTCAGAGAATGGTTTTGGTTGGAAAAGACCTTGAAGGTCATCAAAGTCCAACTGTTCCCCCAGAACTGCCAAGGCCACCACTAACCTGTGGCCCTCAGCACCACATCTCCACAGCTTTGAAACCCCTCCAGGGATGGGGACTCCAGCCCTGCCCTGGGCAGCCTGGGCCAGGCCCTGACAACCCTTTCCAGGGAGAAATTGTTCCCAAGCTCCAACCTAAACCTCCCCTGGGCAATGTGACAACAGTTCCCCTTGTCCCATCGCTTCTTCCTTGGGAGCAGAGACCATGTCCTCCCCCAGCTCCCAAAGGTGATATTATCAGTAATAACACCACAGCAGTGGGAAGAAGACAAATGGACTTTTTGTCCATGACTAAAGATGCATCAGACCTGGGAAGAGGCTGCAGAGGTCCCAGCAGCCACCCCCAGCTTGTGGGCCAACAAATGGGTCTGATATTGAGGACACAGTGAGACAGTGCAGCTGTTGTTGTTGTCGTCCTGTGGATCCTCCATCACAAATTTACCATGAGCACAGAACAACCTTGGGTTGTTGTACCAACTTTGGGGAGCTACCTACTCAGTTATTCCATGAACTGGGGTCTTCCTGATGGGAAATTTCCTGATAGGAAATTTCTAGCTGGGTCCTCCTGCAGCTTAAAGCCCAGTCTTCACTTCTAGACAAAAGCTGTGGGGAGCTTCAAGAAGGGGCAAAAAACACCCCTTTCTGGTAGGAGGACAGAATTAGAAGAAGGGTGCTTGGCAGATCAAGCTATGGGTCTTTTTCTGTAGCTACCTCTGCATTATGGTCTCAGCTATGGACACCAAATATCATCTGAGAACAGTAACTGGGTTGTTTCTGGTCATGGAGGGGAGCACAGTAACAGTTTAAATTACAATCCTATTTTTTTCCAACATGACATCCACACTGCAGAGAGGAAAGTTTGTCAAGACCTGGGCCATGGGTTGTGTAATGATAAAAATATCAATTTTCCAGCCCAGGTCCCAAACTTGAGCCAGATATCTCCCGAAAGCTGGGGAGATTTTGTGGCTTGAAGTGCTGTCGAAAGGTGATAAAGAACTTTGGACATTCTTGGGAAGGGAGAAGGAGAGGAAGAGGAACAATAGTTCAGTTGAAAGGGATCCACAAAACCCATCTAGTCCAACTGCAGTCCTGTCAAACCCTCAGTGTCAGGAACTGGGAATTACAGCAAGGCAAAGCTTGTTTTCCCTCTGAATTCACCAGATTTTCGAGGAAAACTTTCCAACAAAGACGCATGAAATCCCTGGCACCAGTCAGAAGAAGCTGGACATCTCCCTCCAGAAGCCCCCAGAGGGCAGGCAGTGACATTTCCATGTTGGCAGCTCCGTGCAGAGGGATGGAGATGCTCACAGGAGCAGAGGAGAGGAGCTGGGAGAAGGGATCACCACCACCAAGATCAGTGATCTCAAAGGTCTGTACAGTCATATGAGATATTAAAAACTCAATGGAACTGGAGCTGCTCACAGGTAGTTATGGTTGGATTTAAATGCCAGAAGAAGCAACTCAATGCTCCTCCTGTTGGATTAAAAAAATAATCCCTCTAGGAGTGCCCATTTATAGCATCCCTTCTCACCAAATCATGCAGTAAATGTAGCCACAATCACTTGTCTAGGAGACAAGAACCTGTCAATGAACAAGGCTCAGGGAAGGTGTTTCCATAAGGAAAACGCAGCACAGGCACTTAAATAATTCCCATCTGGATCCCAGAATCCAGGGTGGTTGGAAGGGGAGCTGCACACCAACCTAAACCAGCCAGTTCAGTGACTGAAGCACCACGTCTGTCTGGTGAGCCTCTGCTCAAGAGTGGAGGGGACAAAAGCACTGGAAAAGCAAAACAGTTTGTAGAAGTGTTAATTTTGTGCCTCTGAGCCAACTCAGGACAGCTGGAAATCAGGGCAGATGAGTTAAAGAAAGCTGTAGAAGAAAAACTATTCAAGGAAAAGTGGAAAGGTGAGAGCAGAAGCAAACATAGTCCCTGCATCAGCTGTCACAGGTAATAGAGCATCAAGACCCAGGCTTTAAACAAGTGACTTCTTCCATATCAGTAAAATGGCAGCTTCTCTGATTGCCTCACTGGCATTCAGGTGCTGGAGTGCTTCCTCCCCATCCTGTCTTTGTTTTGAACATGTAGAAATGACAGTGTCAGGAACAAAACACAGGAGAACCAGGTTGGGGCAGGGTGCTGCACTCTTTGGTTGGCTCCTGAGGACATTTAGAAGCACAAAATCATGGATTGTTCCAGCTGGAAAAGATCTTTAAGATCATCAGGTCCAACCTTGAACCTAGCACAGGCTGAGTCCACCACTGAACCATGGCCCTGAGTGTATGGATCTTGGTTTTTGAATGAGGGACCAAGCTGGGGTCTCACCTCCCTCCCTCACCTCCCCCGTGCTGGGGGACATCCCTGGCTGGATCCACACACCAGGGACCTATTCCACATGCTCATTTCCAACCCCTTCTTTCAGGGATCTCCTCAGCATTCCCACACCTGAGGGAGGAGCAGACTAAGGGCTTACACTTCTGTGTTCCCTCCCAGTGCCCCTTCCCTCCAGCCTCGTCTGGAAGCTCTGCAACACCTCCTGTTAGCTGCCTTCTTGTTCCCCTCTCCTGCCCCACGCCCACCTTTCTGGGGGACAACTGCACCATGCCAGCTGCAGGATCTCCAGCCAAAACTCAACAACCCAACAGAAGGAGCAGCAGAGGGGTTCCTGGCCCCAAGCAAAGCAGAAATGAAGTTCTGAGCCCTGTGTGCCCACCCCAGACCCCATCTTCCCCAGCTCACCTGCTGCCACCAAGACAGAGCCTTGAGATGTCTTGTGGTGACAGCAGGAAAGCCCCTGCAGGCAGGCAGGTCCTGCCCAGGGTCAGGGTGTCACCTTGATGCTCTGGTCACACTGTCTGGCCTTGTGGAGTCACGGCTGCCTTCAGGAGCCATTAACACCACAACAGGGTGAGAGCAGCAGTGAAAGGGCTCCAGCACTGTCCCTTCTGCAGCTGGGAAGGTCCTCCCTGGGCTGGGGGTGCCAGAGCTTGCAGAGAGAAGGTTCTGGGCATGGGAGGAACTCTTATGGCTGAAAAAAATAAGACCAAAATGAAATCAGTAGCAGAAAAACAGCAAGAAGCCCTTCAACCTGCCTGGGACAGTTTTATGACCCAGACAAGAAGCAGCAGCAACCAGGCTCAGAGGACAGTGATGGTGGTTATAAAGGATTGAAAGTGATGTGGTGTGAACCCACAGCTGTGGTCTCACCTCCTTCTCTCTTCCCATGTCACTTTTGCTCCTCAGCCCCTGTGCCTTGGGACACACTCTGAGCCTCCATCCCCGTCTGCTCCACCTCCCTCAGCTTTCAGCAGGATCTTTCCATCACTGTCCCCTGTCATATCCTCTGCTGATGGGACCTGAGGCAGCACCTCTTGGGGTTCTGGTGCTGGTTGGTTGGCCCAGTGGTGGTCTCAGAAGACACTGGTGCTTTCATGGGGCAGCACTTTGGGTCTTTTCCTTGGACTAAGCCAAGTAGCTGCACAAAACCTGTTACCACTTTCAAAGTCTTGATTATTTTGTCCAGTTTTCTGGAAACGGGACCAAGAACTGGGGAAGCTGAGAGCTGGGACAGCCAGCAGGACCCCGTGACACAGTTAAAGTGGAAGAGGGGCCAGTGGATGAGCAGGAGCTGGGAGCAGGGATGAAGTGGCAGGAGCTGCTGGGTTCCTTGTTGGATGTCAGCACTTGGTGAAGTCAAGAGATTCTGGAGCCAAACAACAAGGAATTAAAGATGAGCCCACATTGGTTGGGGTGATCTGGGGAGAACAGGGTTCAGAAGGTGAAGTTTGGCCAATGATGGGAGTAGCTCCATGGCAAGCTGCTTTGGAAGTGTCATTCTGGTACCACCCAGAATATTGATCCAGAATAAAGGGAGAGATAACAATAATGTGTTAACAACCCAAACCCTGCCTTGGGAACATCTCCTGAGCAGGGAGTCAGCCCTGGTGAGTTGTGCCTGGCCTTCCATCTTCTCCTGCTCCACCACCCACCTGTTTTTCAAACTGAACATAAAAACTGACTGAAAACAGCAGAGCTGGGAGCAAAGGTGAGGGGAGAAGACAGGTCCCATCCTTCTGGTACTGCACGGTGCTGCAAGGTGGACAGAAAGGAAGGGGAAGGCTGAGGAGTGTCTGAGGACCCTGTACCCACCCAACTGGGATGCTCTTGGTGATTGGTGGGGCCAGTGGAGCCCCTGACAGTGTTCTCAGGGTGCTGGGAAGGGTTTAGAGAGCAAAGAGGAGAGCTGGCATCCTTCTCTGTGACCCACCAGAGGGGACCACACGCTGCACCCCACAGAGATCAAACTTGATGGCAGAGCCCCAACAACTTCAAAGCACCCAATAAAGCAAGAGTGGCAGCCTGAGGAGGACCAGGAATTTGAGCACCCCTTCCACCCAGCCAGGGAAGAGAAAAAATAATTTAAAAAAAAAGCACGTTGGCTAGAAGGTGCTTTACAAAGTATTTATGAGCCGTGCTCTTTAAAAATGGATAAGATGTGCAGTGAGACTGCAGAACTCCTGTGAGCACCAGGACAGGCAGCTCTGCTGCCCAAAGAAGGCCAGGATGAAGCCAGGTCCTGCCTGGGGAAGCAACATCTACCTTTTGTCCTTGTTTCTGGGTAGAGTGGGGTAAATAGGTTGACTCAGGGTCTGGAAATCAACTCCCAGCTCCTTTCTCCAGGGGATGGAGTAGCTCCTGACACCAATCTCGCATCCCACCCATCTTGAGGGGCTACTGCCTCCAGGGTGGATCCCCTGCTGGCTCTGCAAAGGTGGAATAGGCTTGGACATGAAGGTGAGGAGCATGGGACACCCTCCATCCTCAGCAGCAAGACGGAGGACAGAACTGGGCATATGCTGGATGAGTCAAGAAGAGCAAAAAAGAGGTGCAGGGTGCTTGGGTGCATCTTTGGGAGTGGAGGATGAAGAGGTGGGAGGCAGTTCTGCAGGGCAAGAAGGTCCAAGAGGAAGGTTGGGACCAGCATGTTGGGCCAAGGCAGGAGCTGGGTGAGGTGCCAAGATCTTCCTGCTCTTTTCACCACCCCTTCTGCAGCTCCTTCTCCACCCCCTACCCCGTGTCTCAGCTGTGCAGATCCCTGACCACGCTGGCTGTCCTCCCCGGGCATATCCCCAGCCCTCTGGGCTCCAGAGCTCCCAGCAGATCCATCAGGGTGTGGGTGCTGGGGGTGGGCAACGGGAGGGGATGTGATGTGGAACAGCTGCTCGGTGCCAGGCGGCTGCCGCGGGGAGGACGGGCTGGGTCCCCCCTCACTGCCAGACAACGGGTGGTGAGAAAAAGAGCAAAGCTGTCAGGGCCCATCAGCCAGCCCGGAGCTGATGGCAACCAGGGAAGCAGCAGAGCCAGGAGCCGGGGTGGTGGGACCCTGTGTGGGGTGGGGTGGGGTGGTGTCATGTCGTGTGGTGTCATGTCGTGTGGTGTCATGTCGTGTCGTGTGGTGTCGTGGGAGGCAGGGCTGAGGGGGATGGTGGAGGCTCCTCCCCACATCTGGGCTCTGGAGCTGAGTTTGGAAGGTTGGAAGAGACCTCAAAGCTCATCCACTCCCAACCCCCTGTCACAGCCCAGGTTGCTCCAAGCCCCATCCAACCTGACCTGAGACACTGCCAGGGATGGGGCAGCCACAGCTTCTCTGGGAAACCTGGGCCAGGGGCTCAGCACCCTCACAGCAAACAATTTCCTCCTAATGTCCAACCTAAATCTCCCCTCTTCCACTCTGAAACCTCTCCCCCCCATCCCATCACTGAGGGACTTGTCAGAAGTACCTCCCCAGCTGTCCTGGAGGTGCCACACCAGATGTGCTCACACATGGGCAAACACAGCTCATAAGAGGAGGAAGGAATGGGAGTGGGAGTGGGTTTTACCTGGGCACCCTGCGTCCATGGGGGTGTGGGGAGGGCAGGCTGGATGCTCCCATCCTGTTGCCAACCAGAGGATCCCATAGCCTCGGTCTCTTCTGGAAGGTTGGACTCCTGGGAAGGCTTTGGGTCAAAACCCACATCATGCCCCATTCAGTGAGGCAAAAACACTTATTTTCTCTTTGCTTGTTCAAACAGCCTGCTTTGTATGGGGCAAATACTCCAGAAGAGCTGTCAGAAGACAAGGATGCTGGTCAACAAGTTAGCTGAAGACCTGGCTCAACCTTCCAGCAACCTGGGCAAAGAAAAGAAGAAAACCATGTATCAGTGGGTGAGATTCTGCTCTCTGCTCAGTGACAATGCTGTGACAGCGAGCAGGAGCTTGTTTCAACAGCTGCTGTAGCCAAGGTCTGGAGAAACCACCAGATGGGAACACATTTTTGGAGCTGGAGCTGGTTTTCTGCAACCAGAGCTGGAGCTGGGGCTATCCAGAGTGTGAGGGTGTCCCTTGCAAAAGCCACAGGAAGAATATCTGGAGGAACCAAAGCAGTGAGATTGCAACCAAGGAGTTGGGAGTAAATGTTGGATTGTTAGCATGTCCTTCCACCTTCAGACACAAAGCTGTTGTGTCCCCCAAGAAGCTCCCCAGTACCTTCATTCCAACCAGTTACCACCAGCATGGTGGGACACATCTCCTCCACCCTCATACCCAACCTCTCCACGAATAGGACCTGAGATGTGAAGCTCAAGTGATCTGTGGAGGGCTGACCTATAACCATAGAAACTTATGTCTCTGCAGGACCAATTTCTCTTGCCCATGACATGATACTGCTGGGGATACCTTTGTAGGAAGCCCTCACCCCTCCAGACACCTCTCCTGGGCTTTGTTTTAGAGCAGGTCAAAATAAAACCCAGAAACTCCTCAGCAGCTCCCCTCTCAGCAGGGCAAGGCCAAAGGAACATGCAGACCATGGCACCCATCACCCTGCTGTGTTACTGCACTGCCAGTGTTTGCTCAGACGTGGCAGAAGACACAAGGAACATCTCTTCTTCTCCCTGATCTGGCGTCAGAGAAAAAGAAATGACAGCCTGGACCTACCTGCTCCAAAGGAGACCTGCCACAGATGCATGTCTCTGGGGAGTCAGTGGAAATGGAGGAATTAAGGTCTCATGGACTGGGGCTCATGAACCCTCAGATGTTTCCACTTGGGGAAATCAGTAGAGACTCAGCCCTCAGGCACCAGGTGTGCTCTCTCTGCTCAGGGGGTCCCCTCTGGAGGCTGCAGAGGTGGCAGCAGCTCAGGACCCTGCTTTCTGGGGACAAGGCTGGGGATGGGTGGTCAAGATGGGTGCTGGGGAGGGTGCTGGTCTGCTGAAGGAAGGGTGTTGGTGATGGGCATTCTGAGTGAGGACACTGAGGGTCTGGGGGAGGTGGGAATGGTTGTCCCAGTTCTGGGGTCAGTGCTGCCATGTCCCTGGACTTCAGTGACCTTCTTCTTTCCCACTGTGGCCTTTGTGAAGAGCAGCTGAGGGTAACCCAGGTGTGTCCCACCACGTGAAGAGGTGCAAGGGCAGCTCCTGGGGACTGGCAGCCAGCACAGGGTGAGGGAGGTGGGGATGGGCCCAGGGGTGCTGCAGCAGCTGCTCCTCCTTCTCAGAAGGCAAAAGCAGAGGGTGGAGACCAGGAGAAGGTGAGGGAGGGGAGGAAGGTGATGCCCCCCCCATGTTCTCACAAGTCCAGCCTTGCATGGGTGTGTATTTAACATCTACCTTCTGCCCTGGCTCCTCCTGGAGGCAAACAGAGAGGGGTTGCCAGGCAGGTGGTGAGGGCTACCATCTTCTGGCCAAAGCAGCCATGCTGCTGCTCCCCCAGCCAGCACACAAGCATCATCAAGAGCCTCATCTCTTGACTTTCACAAAGAGGACTCCATCTCCAGTGCCCTCCTACTGCATCCCCCACACCCTCCATCCCCTTTAGCTTGGAGGTGACTGGAAAAAAGTGGGGAGCAAGCAGGAAGCTCTCTGCTTGGTTGACCCCCTCTCTCTGAGGCACAGGAGGTGTCTGGGCAGCAGGACAGTGCCTGGCTGGTATCCTCCTTCCTGATTTCTCTGCTCTTCTGCATCTTTCCCCCTGACTGGTTGGGTGGCCCTGTCATTACCAGGTTTCTCCAGCTGCCTATCAGGGTCCTACTGGCCTTAACGTTGCCTCAGGCTCTGGGATAACAAACAAGGCACCGAAGAGTTCAGGGGTTTCCACCAGGCCTTAATTAGCTGGTGTCATTTTTCGGGATGCGTGTCCTGCTGGCTGCAAGGAGGCAAAGACAGCTCGGGAGGCATCTTCAAATGTGGCCAATTAGAGGGGGCTTTAGAGATGAGCACTCAGCTCCTGAACGTACAGGAGGATCTGCCAAAAACCCTCATGTCCTGACTGGTGGCTGGTGGCAAGTCGTTCCTTCCCTGCTGAACACGATTGTCCCTTCAGTGTGGCTTGTCCCTGCTGTCACTCTGCTGGCCTTCAGGGTGCAGCTCAGAGAGATGGGAGATGCCCCATCCCTGGGAACATTCCAGGTCAGGTTGGACTGGGCTCTGAGCAACCTGATGTGGTTGGAGACATCCCTGCTCACTGCAGAGGGGTTGGACCAGGTGACCTTTAAAGGTCCCATCCAAAGTTTGTGTTTTCTCTGACCACACCAGTCCTCCACCACCAAAGGAAGTGCTGCCTGGTGTCTCTGGACACAGTACAACTCGTGTCCCTCCTTCACTGTCAGGATGTCCCTGTGTGATGTCAGGCTGCTTGGCTGGTTTCTTCATGACCACAAGCATCTGTTGCTGAGATGCAGCCCAAGGAGACACTTCCTTTGGAAAGAGCCATCATACACGAGTGTCCTCTGCAGGCTGTACTCTGTTGGGTGTCCACCACAAGAACAACCTCATGCCCAGCAGGATCACCAACTAGAAAGCACCTTGATGTGCCTTGAGAGTTGGTGGCTGCCTGATGTCACATGTGGCATGGTGGCATTGGTGTGACCCAAGTTACTTTGAAACCTAATGAGATACCAAGGGTGGAGCAAGGGAGATAAAACCCATGTGTGTTACAGGACAGATTCTGGAATGTTTGTTTTCCAGCAGCTGGGTGCAGGTGTCTGCAAAGCCCTCATGGGGAGTGATAGGTCCCCATCAACCATGGACACCTCCAGCCAAACATGACCCTGCTCGGATTGCCAGCACCCTGCTGGTCAGAAGGTGAGTTCATCCCTTCTCCTTACCCATGTCCTAGCTGTGACAGGTTCCCCCTGGCACCTGTCCTTCCCCCCAGGTCTTTGAAGAGGTCCAAAGGGAGATCCCTTGGAGGCACCCATCCTCCACCACTGCCCTGAGCCCTTTCCTCACACCTGCCCCTGGCCGCAGCACCCACCACCATCCCTGCAGCCTCCACCCCTCAGCAGGAGGCAGCTGGGTCAGCAGAGTCACAGAACTGTTATGGCTGGAAAAGTCCTTGAGGATCACCAGACCCAACCACCACCCCAGCACTGCCAAGGCCACCACTAACCCATGGCCCTCAGCACCACATCTCCACAGCTTTGAAACCCCTCCAGGGATGGGGACTCCAGCCCTGCCCTGGGCAGCCTGGGCCAGGCCCTGACAACCCTTTCCAGGCATNNGGTGTGGGGGGGTGGGGAGGGCTTTGGGGCCAAACAAGCCATTTTCCGTGCAATTGGTGGTTATTAAACCGCCTCCCAGTGACATCAGGGGTGGCTTGGGTGATGGGGAAGGATTCCCCTGGCCTCTCCCCCGAGCCCTCCCTGGGTGGGTGCCCCCCACCCTGGGTGATGTCCCCCACCCGTTGCCACCAGTGCCCCAGCAGCGGGGGGTCCGGGGTGGCCGTGTCCCCAAGCGTTGGCACGAGGGGAGGTGTGGGGGGTGGCTGTCACATCACATCAGCATCCTGGCCCCGTGAAGGTCCCTCACCACAGAAGCCACTGAAGAGTCAGCGATTCAGTCACCCGTTTGGGCAGAGCTGGAGGTGGCACTGGGACCTCATGGGCACCGCCGGGCACGGGGACCTCATGGGGACCTCCAGGGGTGTAGTGGAAGAGGACTGATGGGGGTCAGAGTTGTTTGGGGTTTTGTTTTTTTATTTGGAAAGGCCAAAGATCCCCACTAGGTGTGTGGGAAAGTTCAACTCCCAGGCAACCCCTTGGGTTGGTGTCACACCTGTGGCACCTCAGAGGTCTGGAATTTGGAGCCCCTGGGGTGGGGCTGGATGGGTTCCTCCCTGTCACAGCCTCCAAGGGGATCCTGGGAAGCTGCTAGACTTTGGGTTGCTTTTTTCAATTATTTCATGTTTCAGTTGCAGTTGTCCCCTTGGCACCCTGACTCTCCACACCTTCAGGCTGCTGCTAGGGCCAGAGAAAGTGATCTGCTGTGATGGGGAAACTGAGGCAAAGGCAGATGCTTGAGCACATGTGCTGCCTGAAGTCATGACTGATGGATTTTAGGACTGTCATGAAGCTGTTGGCTTTGTTTGCACCTTGTGAAGTCAAAGAAAGAGCTAAGGCCAATGGCACCCTGGCCTGGATCAGGAACAGCGTGGCCAGCAGGTCCAAGGAGGTGATTCTGCCCCTGTACTCAGCCCTGGTGAGGCCACACCTCGAGTCCTGTGTCCAGTTCTGGGCCCCTCAGGTCAGGAAGGAGATTGAGGTGCTGGAGCAGGTCCAAAGGAGGGCAACCAGGCTGGTGAAGGGACTGGAGCACAGATCCTATGAGGAGAGGCTGAGGGAGCTGGGGCTGTTCAGCCTGGAGAAGAGGAGGCTCAGGGGAGACCTCATCACTCTCTACAACTCCCTGAAAGGAGGTTGGAGCCAGGGGGGGGTTGGTCTCTTTTCCCAGGCACCTCTCAGCAAGACAAGAGGGCATGGGCTTAAGTTGTCCCGGGGGAGGCTTAGGTTGGATATTAGAAAGAATTTCTTTATGGAGAGGGTGATCAGGCATTGGAATGGGCTGCCCAGGGAAGTGGTGGATTCTCTGTCCCTGGAGATATTTAAAAAGAGACTGGATGTGGCACTCAGTGCCATGGGCTGGGAACCACGGGGGGAGTGGATCAGGGGTTGGACTTGATGATCTCTGAGGTCCCTTCCAACCCAGCCAGTTCTATGATTCTCTGACCTGGGGCTGGAAGGGACCTCTGGAGAAGGTTTGGTCCAAGCCCCTGAGCTGGTCCCTGATCTCAGGGTGCCCTGCAGAGCTTCTCTCCTGATCTACCCAAGCAGCAGCTGACCTCAGAGAGTCTCCTGGCAGGCAGGAATGGGAGGAGGGGACCTTCCTGGTGGTAATCTGCTCTGGGGGACTGAGATCTTCACACCCCTCCACAGCCAGGTGGAAAAGGGGCACCCAGGCCAAAGTGACAGCGTGGTGGCCCATGTCCCCTAGGAGATGCTGGGTGAGGGAGTGGGAGGAAAAGAGAGGGGTTGGCAGCTGGCTCCCCATCTTCTGATGTCCCCAGCGTGGTGCAGACCCCATCCCAAGGAGCAGGACCCCCCATTCCCCAGCAGCCCCTGGCTGTGTGCCAGGCTGGGTGACGTGGTGGCTGCAGTAATTACCCTGTGCCCCCAGCTGAAGGGAACCATATGGTCAGGAGAAGGAAACTCACTTGTATTTTTTCCGCCCCCCCGGGCTCAGCCTTTCTGGGGCTGTCACAGCCGATTTGTGCCACCCCAGCTGCTCCAGCAGCAGCGAATCCAGGGCTCAGCTCCTGCTGCTCCAGAAGCTCCCTGGGGTGCCACCAGCACCCTCCTGCTCCCACTCCCTGCTGGGACATGGCCAGGGTGGTGGTGGTGGGGAGATGGACCATGCCTGGGGGGTGGTGATGGGTTCAAAGAGCACCCTGGGGGTGCAAAGGACCTGAAGGACCCTGGCTGGGGGCTGGCACCCAGCCTGGCAGGGGAATGGGGTTTGGGGAGGTCTCTCCCACTGCCCTGGGGTGTCCGTCAGCTCTGACCTGTCTCTACTTTCCAGCCACATAAGGCCTTCTACTGGGGGGCTGGGCCACACCAGAGGTCCCCTGCAGCCCCTAAAAGTCACCATGGATCCTACACAGAGCCATCCCTGAGCTGCTGCCTCTGCCAACAGCAGTGGTTCATCAGGGTCACTCCAGTGCACTGAGACCCTGCCCTGACCTGGCACCTCAGGAGGCCCAGATCTGGCTGAGAAAGCACAGAATCAGAGGACTTCTAAGGTTGGAAGGGACCTTAAAGCTCATCCAGTCCCAACCCCCTGCTATGGGCAGGGACACCTCCCACCAGCCCAGGTTGTCCAGCCTGGGCTGAGACACTGCCAGGGATGGGGCAGCCACAGCTTCTCTGGGCAACCTGGGCCAGGGGCTCAGCACCCTCACACCAAACAATTTCTTCCTCACATGTCCTCTCAATCTTCCCTCTTCCAGTTTAAAACCATTCCCCTTTGTGCTATCACTCCCTGCCCTTGTCCAAAGTCCCTCCCCAGCTTTCCTGGAGCCCCTTCAGGCACTGGAAGGTGCTCTAAGGTCTCCCCATTGCAGCCTTCTCTTCTCCAGGCTGAACACCCCCAACTCTCTCAGCCTGGCTCCAGAGCAGAGCTGCTCCAGCCCTTGGGCCACCTCCATGGCCTCCTCTGGACTCCCTCCAACAGCTCCATGTCCTCCTGTTGTTGGGGACCCCAACCAGGAGGGTGTCCCCAGAGTGAAGCAGAGGACAATCCTCTCCCTGTCCCTGGTGGTCACAGTGCTGGGGGTGCAGCCCATGGCACTGGTGGTTTCTGGGGTGCCAGCACACATTGCCACCTCGTGCTGAGCTTCTCCTCACCCAGCACCACCAAGTCCTTCTCCTTGGGGCTGCTCTCCACCCGTTCTCCTCCCAGCCTGGATTTGTGTCTGTGATTGCTCTGACTCACGTGCAGACCTTGTTGAGCTTCATGAGGTTTGCATGGTCCCACCTCTCCTGCCCCTCAAGGTGTTTCTCATTCCTCTGACCAAAAAAAAGCCAGCTAGAAGATGGCAGCTTTCCTTGTCTCAAGCACAGTGGTTTTCATGCCAGCTCACTGCCAGTGGGGACTTTTCAGGGACTGGGTGGCTCCATGTATCTGTTGGGTCCCTGGGGCAGTTGGGAACAGGAGGGCAGAGGTGCTGCAGTGGAGTTTCTGCAAGGGTCATGAGGATCTACGTGTCATGGTGTGCCTGGACATCCTCTCCAGCAGGACCAGAGCCTGTCTGCATCTGCCATCTGGGCACAGCTTCATGCCTGGAGAGCAAAGTCCTATTTTTTTCATTTTGCAAGGGGAATGGGGAGATCCCAGATCCTCCCCAGGATGTTGGTGCTGCCAAGGAGCTCCTGGGAGCAGCTGGGATGAGCAGCTTGTTCTGGGCAGTGTGGGACAAAACTGGTTTTCTCCACCAGTTCTGGAGCCTGATGTCTCCCTCTTCCAGGGCAACATCTCAAGGGCCCAGTTTGGCCATGGAAGGTCTGAAGATGGATCTGAATCCTGGGGGAAGGGGGGAGGACCACTCTCTCTGGCTGGTTTGAGACCTTTAGAGAATGCAGCAGCTCAGAAGCCTTCAGGTTGCTGTCCTGGTGTGAAATCCCAAGCTCTGGTCACCCAGGCACTCTGTCTGACCTAAAATG
The DNA here is from genome assembly GCA_038090715.1 of Florisuga fusca. NCBI lineage: Eukaryota > Metazoa > Chordata > Aves > Apodiformes > Trochilidae > Florisuga > Florisuga fusca. The sequence continues at coordinate 2,028,870 of JAAWXA010000038.1, forward strand.
GGAGGATTTGGCAGGGGTTTAGGGGATGCTGGTCACAGGGTGCAACACCAGCATCCTGGAGGAGTCAGCCTTTAGGAGTAAAGTGGATGAGAAGAGAGAGCCCAAACCCCAGTGAAGCTCTCAGCAAACAGTGGTAAAAAGAGGGGTGATGAGAGGAACGTGGGGCTTCACAAGCATGCAGTGGTGGTCACCTTCCCAGCTTTGTTTCCAGCTCCTGGCAGCCACACAACCAGGTGACCTTGGCTGGAGAGAGCAGCCACCAAGTGCCTTTCCCCCCTCTGGCAGGACCGTTGTCAGGAGGTACCTGAGTTTGTCCACCCCCAGCCTGGGCCAACTCATCCCCATCCCTATTGCTCTCAGGGTGACATGAGGAGAGGCTGGTGACTTTTCCCACATGTCCCTCCACAGCCCAAAAGAGCTGCTGACCTCCCCAGCACAGTGTGAGGTCCATCTGTCCTGTAAACCTTTAGCCCAGGGGGACAGATTGCAGGCCATGGTCCTGAGCATTGCTCAATGCTGGGGCTGTGTCTCCTGGGCATGGCCAGCTCTGGACTCTTCCCTCCAGTGCCACCATGCCCAGTGCCTCCAGATCCCCCTCCTGCTGATTAACACCCCAAATAATCTGGTTGAGAAATCAAGGAGGGGGTTGGAGAGCCAAGGCAGCCCCTTGGCTCATCAATAACCTGGGGGTCACCTGCAGAGCTGCAATCCTAGGAGTGACCTGGCTTGAGGGAGGTGAGGGATGTGGCTGTGTCCACCCCATTTGCTGGGCTGGCTCCATCCTGCCCTGCACCTCTGGTTTGCCTGCAGGACCCCAAAGGCATCACCCCCACCCTTTACCTTTGAGGGGGAAAAAAATCAACCAACCAACCAACCAACCAGCCAACCATTCCTTTATTTGGGAGAAAACAAGATCCCAAAGCCAAGCTCAGCTCCTCCACCCACAGCTGACTGGATGGATGGGCTGGGAAGGAGGAGACCCCTGGGAAGTGGTGGTTTGGTGCCTCCTCCCTCGTGGGTCCCTGACCTCCCTGTTTGCCTGTCAGGAGCGAGTTCCGCTACCGCAACACCCCTTGTCAAATTAGTGAGTCAGAAGACGTAAGAGAGACCACCGCTGCTAATTTGTACATTAACTGGTTCTGACAGAAATATTTCACAAGTGAAAAAACAGAAAATGTGCCTCAAGACAATGTGCAACTTCCGTACCAGCAAACTTCTGCTTAACTGTGCGGTGCCCGAGGAGGGGGGGACCCCCCACCCTGACCTGCCCCGGCGGGGGGCACGGGGATGGTTTTAGCCCCAGGAGCTGCTCCTGGAGAGGCTGGATCAGCCCCCCCCGACTCCGAGATGGTGTGGGGGGCAGTGGGGGGTGGCAGGTCCCAGGTCTGCTCCCCATCAGGGGGAAGCATCTGTTGGGGTGGAAGGAGCTGGGTGACAGCCCCCTCCTCACCCTGGGGACAGACCCTTTGTGGCACCCCATCATCACCCACCTTCCCCGGGCTCGGGGGCTCTACTCCCCCCCCCTCCCCACAAACACCTCAGAGACAACCTGCCAGGGCTGTGCCCATCGGCACCAGGTGGGACGAGCCGTAGGATGTGGGCTCCTGCCACCCTGCTGGGAAAAGCCACCAGCACAGGCAGCTGCCAGCCCGGAGCTGTGCCAAACCTGCCCCCCCGATCCCCCCAACCCTCCCCAGCCCTGCTTGTGTCCCCAGGGGTGTCTGAGTCCTCCCCAGCCCCCATGGGACCATCCTGCTCCACTCCCCAAGCCATCATCNTCCCTGTCCCTGTCCCTGTCCCTGTCCCTGTCCCCCGCTGCCCCCTGCTCCAGCCCAGCAGCTCTGCTGCCTCCAGCCCGGTGCAGCGCTGGTGCTGCTCTGTTTTGTTTGGTTGGTTTTGGGGTTTTTTTTGTTGGTTTTGCTTTTTGGGTTTTGTTTTTGGTTTTGTTTTTGTTTGGTGGGGGTTTTTTTGGTGGTTTTTTTTAAGCTTCCCTCTTGTCTCTAGGCGGAGATTTGTGGCGTAAAATGCACAATATGTTCTATCTGCCCTCTGGGAGCCATAAAATATTCACCAGCAGCTTCCATTATAGTCAGAGTGAATCACGGAGAGCGCTGGAGCCCACCGTGCCCCCTCCCTGACCATGGCAGTGCCAGGGACGGTGCCCACCCAGAGACACATTGCCACCTTGGGCCCTGGGAGATTTCCCCCCCCTGGGTGATGGTGTTAATGGGATGACAAACACCTTCACTTGCCCCAGCATCTTCCTGGCTGAGGAGCAGGATCAGCCCCATGCTGGCGGGGAGCAGGGTGATGGCAGCAGGCGGCAGCGGGCTGAGCTCGGGTGCCCACTCACCCTGTCCCACCACACACAACCTGGAGTCCCCAGGGTGACTTGTGCTGTCACTTGGCTTTCTGTAGCCACAGGCTCACGATCTGAAGATCTTACAGCCCCACCAGGGTTCAGGGGACAGTCCCTGCCTGCTTGCTGCCTTCATTGTCACACAGCACTGACACCTCGGATATAACAGAGTCAGAGTGGTTTGGGTTGGAAGAGACCTTGAAGCTCATCGAGTTCCAACCCCCCCGCATGGGCAGGGACACCTCCCACTAGATCAGGTTGCTGAAGGCCCCATCCAACCCAGCCTTGAAGCCAGGTTGTCCAGTTCAGGTTGCACAACTTGACCCTGTCCATCTGGGTTGGTCTGACAGAACTCTGCCACCATCTCCTCCCATCCTGCTGTCCCTCTGTCCCTCTGTCCATCCTTCCCTGCTCTCTCTGCCCGTCCCCACTTCCCCCCTTCAGACCCAGCAGAGCCAAGAGACAATGTTCACTGGTGAAGCCCCACACTGCTCCAGCACCAACGTGTCAGGTACAATATCTCTTTTGATGTGGTTCTGTTCAATGACCCAGCAGCCAGCCCTGGCTCTGCCCTCCCCATCACACCCCAGCTACAGCTTCACCTCACCTCATCCCCCTCCACAGCTGCCACACTCAGCCTTTGCCCACCAGGTGACACTGGGGGTATCCTGAGGGCTCCTGGTGGCCCAGGGACATGGGCAGGATGGGTGCCATCCACTGGCAGCCACACACCCACTCCTGGGTGATGGTGACTCCTCCAGGCACCATCCCACAGGTGCCGAGTGTCCCTGGCTGCTCCAGACACTTTGCCAAGCTCCTGGCATGGCAGGACTTGTCCCAAGCTCCTTGGCTCACCAGGATATGGATCAGGAGACACCATGGCTTGCAGGGACAACAGGAAGAAGTCCACCTGTGTTGGCCACACGGCCACCATGACTAGGGCACCGTCACACCCCACACCCCACAACACACCCCAGCACCACATGAGGTGCCACCATAAAAAGGGCCACCACAAGGAAAAGGGACACTACCACACCACCACAAGGGCCACCATCACCAGAAGAGCCACCACCATGACAAGGATCAATCACCACCATGACAAGGGCCACCATGACAAGTGCCACCACCAGAAGAAGGGCCACCACCAGGTCACTGGGCTGAGCTCTCTGAGTCCATGGCACTGAGCAACACAGACCTGGGAGGAGGGGACCAGAGGGTTCCTGTTGACACATGGGGCATCTCTGGGTAGTGACTAACAGCAGTTTTAACCCCCCCAGCCCACCCAGCACCCCAGAGGAGGTCGGGCCCGGGCAGGGTGCTGCCCGCAGTGTCGAGGGGCTGCGAGGGGTTAAATCCTGCCCGTGCCTCGGCAGAAGAGGAGGGGAGCTCGGCAGTGCCCTCCCCGCCAAAATTAACTCTCCATCTGTTTCTCCCCGGCTGAGGCTGATGGCTTGTGACAGGGCCTCCTGAATGCAAAGATGTTTCGCCCCGGAAAAAAAAAAAAAAAAAAAAAAAAAAAAAAAA